>JANHGD010005247.1:242783-253947 GCA_027560375.1 Imantodes cenchoa | reverse complement strand
GTAGAAAATATGACTTTAGCAACCGAGTGGTTAACGTCTGGAACTCACTACCTGACTTGGTAGTTTCATCACCAAACTAATACAGGGCTAATACTGTTTGGGATACTGTTTGAATCTGTATATACTGTATATATTATGCTGATACATCCTAGGTTCTTGGAAATAATTTGATGTATATGAAGGTCAACACCAGTTAAAGAACAAGGAAATGTGATTTCACTGTTGTTATGTATATAACAATAATAATATTTAAAGGAAGTCAGAAATATTCTTTGCTGGTTTTTGTTAATGATTTTTTGAATAATTGACCTTGATTGATCTCATTATTGAAACACTGAAAGTTTTAGAATAGAATTCTTCTATTTCATATTTCATTTAGGGTACATAAGATTGAAGCAGCAAATCATATATGTATTTAATAGAAGCTAGTTGTTTATATAAAGATTGTAAAAAAGAGTTGAATACATTTAAAATTAGTCTATATATTTCCTAGTATGTGTGCCATATTAAATTGCAGTTTTACTATACTTAGGCTACACAGGTTCAGGGGTGGGCTCCTCCTGGTTCGGACCAGTTCGCCTTAACCGGTAGCAACCCGCTGGTGACATCACGATGATGTCACTGAACTGGATCAGTTGGTGCCAGTCCACCGCCATCTTTTTTTTAAAAAAAAATTAAATTTCCTTCTGAGCATGCTCAGAAGCCAAGTTCAGGCACTGTACATGCAGTCGCTTTTTTCTGCTTAGGGTTTTTTTTCACATTTTTTGTTACTCCACATGTGTGCACCCACAAGGCATGCCTACGCAGCAAGGAAGGGAGGGAGCGAACTGGTAGGTAAGTTGGAACTCATCCCTGCACAGGTTGTCCTTGACTTATAACCATTATTTAGTGACTGTTTGAAGTTACAACTGATCGTCACATTTACAAGCATTGTAGCATTCTCACAGTCACATAATATTTGTTAACCAGCATTTTATGATCCTGAGAACATGTGATCGCCATTTGTGGCTTTCCCAGCTGGCTTCCAACTCAATATGGGAAGCTGAATTTGCTCAATGACTTCATGATTCACTTAACAATTGAAGTGACCTGCTTTATAGCTATGACAAAAAGGTAATGAAATCAAAGGTTATATGGTCCCAGTGATGGTTGTAAGTTGAGAGCTACCTCTATATTATTACTTTTTGTCTTTTCTATATTTTAGAATTGCAAACACATAGTGCAATTTTGATATTAAAAATAAATGAAATGACATTTTGATACCATTAACATCTTAGTTTAATGATTAGTTATATAAACTAGACACCACATGCCTTAATTATAGGGGAAACATGGTCCCAGCTGAGAGAACTATGAGCAATATGTATTCAGAAAAAAATTGTCAACTATAATTGTAACCAACTAGATCCTATTTTGATTGTAGAATAAAATATATAATTCTATTTTATATTGGTGTTTTGGAGCTAAGCCATAATGAATAAGAAAGAAGCTAATGAGTTCTTGCAATGAAAAAGCTGCAATTATCCATATTTATATTTAACCTTTTGAAACACCAAGTCATTAATGTCTAGTTAACAATGGCCTAGTTTAACATTTTATGTATCATCCATATTACATCCTGCTTTTGGAAGATGGTGTAATACATACAAACACAACTTTTTTTTTAAAAAAAAATATATTTTAAATAAAAGAAAGCATAAGGTAATTGCACAAAAATAAATCTCATGCATTTTAGATTCCTAACAATTATATTTTACTTATTACTGGATTGTAGATATTACTACTCCTGATTCTATGTATTTTACGAGTAACATATCTTTTTATACTGAGTGCTGCAAGCAAGCATTTCCCTGCTACAAATTCTTTCATGAAGAATTGACACGGATTTCGTATCTTTGTCCATTTAACAAGTCCTTTCCAAAGAACTAGGATATGCAGATGTTGATGTTTAACAATATTATTATTGAGCAACTGGTTGGTCACACAGTTATCCAGATGTTTAGAATGAGTTGGCATTTTGTCCACTTAACGTGTCCTTCAAAAGGACTAGGAATAGGCAGATGTTATTATTTAATAATACTTTTTAAAAAAAAATTTCTCCATCTCCACATACATTTCCATACATATACCAGAAATCATATTGAAAAATACATAATTATACATTTCTATCCAATATATCATAAACAAACATCCTAATTCTGCATCTTTTCTACTTTGATCACCTGTCTGTTTTCCCTCAATATTTCTTATTACTCCCGTCTATCTCCCTCTCTTCCCTCTACCTTCTTTTCCCTTCTCTCCCTCTTTCCTACTTCCCTCCTCTCCTCCTCTCCCTTTCCTTTTCTACTTCCAATTCCTCCCTCTTATCCCTTCCCTGAGTAAATCTAATCATAATTCATTTTTTTGTTGACAGGCAGGTAACACAAATCCCTAACTTCATTTAATCATCGGTGATACTCTTAGACTTAATATAATATATATATATAATATATTGTATTTTTCCCCTAGGTATATTACTACTGTTATAATGCTGCCTCCTTTACTATCTCTTTTTGTTGCCTGGGTCTACTACGTTTAATTTTCCATTTTCTTCTGGTTTAATTACTAATGCTTATCTTCCAAACATATTCATTTTCTTTTGTACCTCATTTCATACATTTCCTTCAAATCCATCTTTTTGCACTTTTGGTTTTGGGCCATACTTCTCCCTTTCCTTAATTTTTATCTTTACCTACTTTATTTTAATTCATTCATCTCTAAACGCTCTACATTTCTAATCTCTTTTATCTTTTCAAGTCCTCCTCTCACCTTTATTACACAATTTTTCTTATTTTAAATCATCCTCAATATTTAAACAAAATTTAACCTTACTGCTACAAATCCATCCATTGACTAACTTCCCGATATACAGAAACTTGCTAATTATCAAAATTTTTCTGCAACATTCAATCAGATTTGTAAATTATACAAGTCTTATATAGAAACCTTTAATAATTATAATTATAGGAATTTTATAATATTCCAATAATTTCACCTATTATATAATTTATTTCCCTTCTTCCTTTCTAAATTCATTATCAAGATTTAATTTTCTCTTTTTGGATATATAAAAACCTTATATCATGATTAATTATACACAATTAATAATATTGATGCCATTTAGTCTATTAATATTTGTCCTATTATCCTCTTCCTTTCCATTACAAATCTTATATAGAAAGCCTTTTAAAATAATGGTTACACAAATTTTATAACCATCAATTCCACCTACTATAATATAACTGATTTCCATTATTTTTTCCTACATTCTTCTCTTTTAAATCATCCTCAGAATTTAATTCACATTTCATAATATATATCAACATATGTCAATCTTATATAAAAATCTTATAACATAATTAATCATACACAATTAATAATATTGGTGCAATTAAATCTGTTAATATATATCTTATTATCCCTCTTCCTTATTATTACAAATCTTATATAAAAACCTTTTAAAATAACAATTACACAAATTGTATAACAATTCATCAATTGCACTTCTATAATGTAACTTATTTCCCTTCTTCTCTTTTTTGTTGTGGCGTATCATCATATTACAATCTTATATAAATGCCTTTTACCATAATTAATTATACACAGTAAATAACCTTAACACAAGTAAATCTATTCCCATATGTTTTATTACCCAACCTTAATACGGGTAAATCTATGCCCATATGTTTTATTACCCCTCTTCCTTCCCATTAACCTTCCCCTTTTCATCCATTCTCTTTTGGCCTCTCAGAAATTCCACTTCTTATGGGTTCCCCCTTTCCTCCCCTTCTCCTAACTTCTTCTTTTTCTTTCTTTTATTTTTATACAAACACTTTCTTTTTTTCCTAATTCCTTTTCTTCCATTTGAGTGTTATTTGCTTAAATCTGCTCTCAATTCTTCCTAATCTCTTTTCCCTTAGTTTTTGATGGATTCTTCTGAGCCCTATACTCCCTTCTATCAACTCTTTTCTTATCACTGTAAATCCTAGTGTAATCCTCATTCTGCTTTTTATTTTCAGTCCCTTTTTCTTTGGTGTAGTCTCCTTGTTCCTCATTTTCATTTTCCAAGATTGTACATTCTAAGTGTTCTTTATGTTCCGATTTTGTTTCTGTTTTCTTATCACCTCTGACTCCAGCATTTTACTTCCACTCCACTTCTGCTCAGATGCTTTAAACTTCTCCCCCAGGCAATCTACAATCTCTTTTCCAATCGTTCTGTTGTGACCATCTCCACTAATGGTGATGAGTCGCCTTTTCACAGCTGCCGGTCGAGCGGCTGGTGCCGGCTTTCTAGGGGGGTTGCAAATCCCTTCGGACCACTGATCAGTGCCTCTCTTCTTCAATCCCTCCCCTCCAGGCGGACTCCATCCTGGTTCCAATGGATCTGAGCCCCTAAATGCCTGGAAATTCGGCGTTTCCCTTGGAATTTCCAAGGGAAATGTCATGCTGCAGAGATGTTGGCCATGCTTTCTGGCAGAGTCAACCTTGACCCTGGTGAGATTTGCCAAATTGCAGGCAGCCGACAGTCAGCAGAATTAGCCTGCAGTATTGCACTCTGACCACTGCGTCACTGTGGCTCATCACATTGTTGAGTTCATTTAACTTTTTATTTAGTTTTTAATATGATTTATATTTAAAAATAGAAAATACTCATTTTTCACAAAGGTAATATTGAGCATCTTGTTTGTTTAGTGAGTAACTATATGAGGGAAAGTAAAAATCATCTCTGTGAATCAAAACCGATACATAGTGGTGCCCGTCAGAGGAGATTAACAGTCCATGTCAAGATAGAAGCAGGATAGAATAAAACCTGAAGCCAGGTCAAATAATTGGGTTCTTATTCAATAAAAGTGCCTTGTTTGTGTGTTGTAATGAAAGATCTTTGGTTCAATGGATGTCTGGATCCAAATACCCCCTGGATTTTCTGATAACTAAAGGGATAAAATTGAAAGAGATTTAATTTAGAGCTATTGAAAAACCTTAAAGAGATTAGAGAAATTCATACATGTACTTTCAGGGTGCCTTTTGTTACTTATCAAAACCAAATTTTCCAAAGGGGAAAAAAAATGACATACAAGGATTTCTGGCTGACTGCCATCAAGTCGCAAGTTGCTAGCATTTTGCAGTTCAGATCTGTGGACAGAAAAAAGAAATTTTGTTTTCCTTCCTGAATAGTCTGAACTAAATTTAGGAAGATAGTAAGGTAATTGCTTCCTATTTGAGCCAAGTAGAGCAATTTTGGCAAATGGAACAGTGTCTCTTTCTTATTTCAGATAGAAGGTGTTCCTCCACAAGGTCAGGCCATTGCAGGAAGTTCACACTCTTGTTTAAAAGCTCTAGCAAACACATTTCATAGCACCAAATTGTGTTTTGTTGAATTGAAATGTTTGCTTGCCTATTAAATGCATTACAGAACTAGTTAGACTCTCTCCTTCCCCATCTCTGAAAAGCATGTACACAAAAACATTAGACACCTAAAGCTGTCTTTTGGTATGAAAAAGAAAGAAGAAAGAACTATTGTAAAGAAAAAAAATCTTTGTCTACACGACCCATAATTAATGGCAATCATTAGAGAGAGAGACAGGGAGGGAGGGAGGGATGAATGGAAGCAACATGCAAAACCACCCCCTCTGGTTTGCAGAAAAACATCTCTCCATGGAGCTGGTCCCCAGTACCCAAAAGATTTGATTCTTGCCAGAAACAAGCAATTTGACTTGAATCTGTTTAATTAATCAGAAAGCCAAATATGATTGTATACCCTTGAAATAATTCAATAACATTGGGGGGGGGGGACGCAAGCACTTGGAAAAAGAAAATTAAAGTAATCCAGTTTTCTCAATAGCATTGACTCACATCAACAAACCCACTTGAATTTATTATTTAAATCAGAATATTCCTAATTTCATACCAATATCTGCATTATATTTTATTTGATTGTTCTGTAGAAAGTTAGCACCCACCCTTCTCCTAGAAGAATGAAATGTTTTGGGAAATATTAAAAAAAAAGCCAGAATATTATATTTTTCTGGATGATAAAAGAAGAAACTTGTTTTAAAGACAGAAAGCAGTTACCTTCCCCCAGCAGATATTTGGTGCCATTAAGAAAGACTGGGCCAGCCTATCTACAAGACAAAAGATCTCCAGCTCCAGGGTGATAGTATAAAGACATGAACTTCCAGGATATAAGAAAGCCAAAGTGGCGCAGCAGTTAGAGTGCAGTATTGCAGGCTACTTCAGCTGGTTGTGATCAGCAGTTCCGCTGTTCAAATCTCACGGCTCAGAGTTGACTCATCCTTCCATCCTTCTGAGGTAGGTAAAATGAGGACCCGATTGTTGGGGGCAATGTAAATATATATATATATTCCTTACTGGTGTAAACCGCTTAGAGAGTGCTTGCACTTAAGGCGGTATATAAATCTCACTAATAAATAAATAATATGATTAACCCATCTAACACAATCTAAGGATATTTCATCAGCAGTCCAAACTTCAATCAATCTTAGCTTAGACAAACATGACCCCTACAGGGCCCCATGGGAGTCTGACAGCATCCAATAAAATAAATGTTCTTGCACAGCAACAGGAAGCTCAAGTGCAAAGCCAAAGAGAAGGTATAAAAGCTCCCCACTCTCAACTCCATGGGTTCACCTGCACCAGAACCACAAACATGTGCATCTGTTGATCAATAAATTGACCCTCTTTCCAATCAACCTCCAGTCTTCATTTTGCCTCCAGTCTTCATTTTGTCTCCAGTGCCATTCTCCCAGCTTGGAACTGAACCAGATGGATATTTCTTCCAACAGTTTATAATAGGATTTGCTGTGCTTCCGATCCAAAATTTAAAAAGTCCTTGGGAAGAAATATTTTGCTTCTTCCTAAAAAGTAATGGGAAATATTTTACTGTTACCAATTTTAAAAGCCATATTATATACTAAATAGAATAACTAGAATAAATGAAATGTATTCAATGCATTATAAATGCAGTAAAATCTGTAGTAAAGTTTGACTGTATCCAGCAAGTCATTACACTTCTTTGAGGGATATAAAAGTATTTCCAGCACAGGTAAGGAAATTCAAAAACCTGTTTCTGTGTTTATATGACTAGCCAGGGTGTTAAAAAGTGATAAGTTTGGCATGTTGTAAGTGCAATATTGGTTTGATGTTTAATTCTAAATTTCTGCAGTGATCCTCAAGGGGATATGTACATCTGTAAATTAATATAAAGGAGGATTAAGTAGGTAAGAGTATCTCGTGTTCCTATTATGGCCTTTGCATCAGTTGGAATTTGGTGTCTTGAGTTACAACTTTCACTACAACTTCTGACATTAATGCTTCTTTTCACTAATTGAAGAAACTTCAGTTAATAAGCCTGCCTGCAACTATCTAATAAGATCTTTCTGTTGTGGGTACATATAATTCATTGAAATCTGTCTACCAGTTGAAAATTGCCCATGTACTTTTACAGAATTTTGAAAATTGACATTTTAAGTCCAATTTCAGTGTTTCATGCTGCATTTTTCTTTCATCTATCAGCAGTTATTACTATATGCTTTTCAATTTATGAGAGATTCAAATATTTAACAACACTGAAAACAATGAATGATCCTTACACTGGCATTCATGAATGAATGCCAACCTAAGAATCACTCTGTGTTTTGTGACCCTTACATTGGCACTTATGATAAAGCAAATAAGTGACTGATTAATCATGCCATTTTTAATGTGACCAAATATAAACCAGCACTACTTTTTTCTAAAAATGATAACGTTAAAGGGGGGAGGATTTGAAGGAGAGGGAAGAAAGAATGTATAAGAAAACCAAAATTAATTGAATGAGCCATAGCTCATTGAAAAGATAGAAATGTTTATACCACACAGTGAGTTAATCCAAAATGTATGCCAATCCATTTGACAGCATCACCAATTAACATTGGAACAACACCCTTGTGCTTGGTACAACATCCCAGTGCTACCTGAAATTTACCTCTGGTAAATCAACCCTTTATTACGGCAGGGCTATATTTTCGGGCTTGGACCATAGGCCTCCCTTGGATCTGCCCTTTCAACTGCACTTCCAAAATCACTTTCTCCTATTCTCTCATTCTTCTGGAATATAACTGGTGGAGGAAGAAATAGATATATTATGGTTCCCAACTGATGGCAATACTTTAGTGAGCACTCAGTGCAGAATACCTTAGAGATAAAAGGATAGAATTGATTCTTTTCCAACTTGGGTAAATGTGTCCAATTGCAAGCAATGGAAAGCAGTAGAAGAAGTTGCCTGCTGAGCCCGTTTTCTCTGTGTGTTGTATGGCTTGTCTTCCACTACATTTCATCAGGGATGAAGTGATGATAATTGCAGTCACTTTTGAGATGAGGAAGGGGCACTACAAACCTCCAGAGGTCGCTGAGAAAATAAAAATGGCAGAAGAAAGCTGAGTGTCAAGACATCCAATGCCAAAGAATGGAGACAGAAAAAATAATGTATCCTGCAATTCTTCTGACGATATGACATTGACTCTAGAATTGGCAGTTTTACAATATGAAGTTTTAATCCAAATGATGGTTTGATTTCTGTTTCTTTTGCTATTAAATTCCTTTTACACTTAAACATTTCAAGACATAGTTCCTTAATTTTGAATCTCAACAATATCTACAGCTTCTTGTTAGCTCCCCTAAATCAGTTCAGTCAAGCCAAAACTATCTTAAGAATCGTGGTTATGGGCAATTGGATACATCTCATGGTCTTCCTGCTTCATCTAATTCCCTGACCCCTTTTATGAGGTTCCAATAACATTAAGGTAATACAAATTACAGACTGGACTCACATATAAAGAATAAAGAGTAATTTCAAAACTTCTTTACCCATCTACTTCCTGGGTGAAACACACTCTAAATGATCGTAAATTGGTTTCAATTCTTCCTGAATAGTGCGTCTCGCAAGCTTCACTCTTTGTTTTTTCTATTTAAAAATTCCTTTTGTGTGATTTGATTAGGTCTGAAAAGAAAGGGGGGCATGTTTTCCATTTTCAACTTGTGAAATTGAAAGCAGAATATATTGCTTTTTGATTTTGATAAAATGCAGCTGTGTGAAGTAATAGTCAAAGGGTTCAGATGGTGTCATATGGTTATATATAAATGTGTGTGCATGTTTATGTGAAAGAGAAAGAGATGGAAATAAATAATCCTTTCTGAATGTGGCCATTGAAGAATTACAGATTTACAATTTAATGCTTTTCACATTGAAAACTGATTTACTATACCCATGTTCTTCCAACTTAGTTTAATCTAACTCCAAAAATGGAAACTTTGAATTCAAGAAAACCTTAGAGTTTCTGCTTTTCAAGTAAAACAAACTCAATGTGGAACTTATATTTGAAAAGAAGAAATTTATGCATCCAATTATTAATATAATTAATATAGTAATAATAACAGATCAATAATAATGTAATGTTAAAGTAGTAACACAGGTAGTTATATGCATTAATAGCCTGGCATTATAACAACAACAAAATACTGCAACAGTTATAACTACATGGATTTCCCAGAAATCTTACAATACTGGCTCTAATTCAATACTGATGTATAAATACTATCACATATTTTTTTTCTTCAGGCTTGCTGTAATAATTGTCTAGCAAAGAATGTCTGTGACTGTGCTTTTAGCAATAAAAAGGTACTCCATTATACTTTTAATCTGGGTTTGCTGGGATCAGTTCATCTCTGAAAATATCACTGAAAAGACAAAAGAGAGCTTTTCTTATTCTTGCAGTATTTATTATTTCTTACGGTGTCTGATTGTTAACATCTGTTCTACCATAATATGGAAGACAATGGAAATTGTCTTCCATATTCGGATGTAATAACATTCTGAAGTGTGTGTATGTGCACACACATGCCTAAAGATGAGAATGATTCACCAGGGATGATAAGGGTACCATTTTAGCAAGACTCTGTACATAAATTTCTTTCAGTTATTCAACATAGTCAAGAATAGAGCTTACCACAATGCTGTGCCTTTACTAACTTACATGTGCTCACACTCCAATCTATTCATGTAAAAAAGAGATTTTTTTTAAAAAAAATATTTGTGCATCATTCAGAATAAAAAAGACAGAGAAAAAAAGAAGGAAGGAAGGCACTGTCCAAGGATCTGTGTGTAAAAAGCATTAATGACTGCAACCCAATAAATATAAGAAGTAAGAGGGTTTTTTTGCTTTGTGTGTGTGTGTGTGTGTGTGTGTATGTGTATGTATATATCTTTTTCTTGTATGATTTCTCAGCTCCCATGGTTTAGCTTTGCTGTATTGATTGCTGCCAATGCTTATCTCAGAGGCTTCACATATCTAACCCAGGTAGTTATCTGTTCAACCCACAAGTCCACCATGTGCTTCCTGGAGTTGACCTCTGTTAACCCCTTTACTTTTGAAGTATCAAAAGTTAGCAATCAATTCCCGATTCTCTCTTCTGCTGACATCCTGTGGGATTATGATTATATGATTTTATATCAAGCCTTTGTTATTTACAGGGAAGCTTACTGATATAGACTTTCTGTCCAAGCACAAGTAATACCGTGGATGTACTGTATATGGCAGCATTTCTTTTATGCTCACAGTCGTGTAAAAATTATTTTATCTGTCTAAATCAAGAAGTCCTTGTTGCTGTTGTTTTATGATACCTGGCAATTCTTAGATAGAATGGGGAGGATAGTACTGGGTCTAAACACCAAGTCACTCATAGGCCAGTGATTAGAAATTTGAATGCACAAGTTTCTGGAAAGGTGTAATAATCATCTACAAATAATTCCTTCAGTCATTCCCTTCACTCACTCAATTCAGTTGACAGAATCCCATTTTTGTATGTACCAGAAAGAATAATCATGAGCCTCAGCCGGGTGTGAAGTATTATGATTTGTGAACCAAATCTAAGGTTATGGAATGGATGTTCTATTTTTTAAAATTCCTATTATTGAATAATAGAACCAATACAGAACTAATAAAAGGAAACAGAAGAGGAATATCAGAAGTATTCAACTTATTGACCTTATTTTAGCCCAAGCTAAATAATTTGTATTATGCCTGCTGCAGTTAGTAGCCATTATTAAACTCCAAGGGTGGTTTATGTT
>JANHGD010005247.1:166130-176202 GCA_027560375.1 Imantodes cenchoa | reverse complement strand
TTTGCCATCAAATTGCGGTTAGGCAGCTTCCCCGCCCCCCCCATTCCGCCGTTGCAGTCCCAAGCCCTGATGAGAAAGGAGGAGGGTTGGGGTCAGGTTGGCAACCTGGCCCCATAAAAAAAAAACTCGCCAACCCATATAACATGGTGAAACAAACAAATTAAAATTCTATACCGCGTTGGTTGTTGCGCAGGTTAACAAGTGCCGCGGCAGATATTGAGGTCTCTGGGCCCCCATCGACAAGTGGACCAGGCCCCTGGGTGGGGCTTGACTAGTAATCAATGCCAAATCCGGTGAAACAAATGGCCGCTGTGATACAATTGGGATAAAATAATAATAATTAATCATCATCATCATCATCATTATAATAATAATAATAATATTTCATTAACTAATGATTATTAATTATTATTAGTAGTAGTAGTAGTACCAGCAGTAAATCTATTTATGATTGCCTATAACTATAGTTATAGTTAGTATTTTTAATAATATAATTTTTAATGGAATTAAAAACAACAATTCTCAATTCTTACTATCATCAGTTGCTTTTATTTTCTTCATTTTCACTTTTTGTTTGACAATGTGGGTTGTCATATGGAGGTGTGTGTTTTAATTGCTTACTCAGTGTCAGCCCAATGGAGGTTTGGTGCTTACGGATCATGACATTTTTATATAGTACTCTATTTATTCACAGCACAACAAAGTCACAGCACAGCCAAATTAATTCAATCCCTGATCTCTGTTCCTATAAGTTTTCTAGAACCCATAAATGCTCATTAGAGCCACCTGAATGTCCTTTGTTTAATCTAGCTGGATTATTTGAATGGGGGAAAAGTTTAAGAGTAGTTTGCTTGGTATCTACTGATAAATATGTAATTCATGTTTGACATTGCTATAAATATCATTTAGATGATAGGGAGAGTCTTTTTTTTTTCTTTTTTTGCATTGCACTCATCAGTTGTCAGTGTGATCACTCAGCTCTGGGATTTATTTACCTTCAAATGTCCCTTTCATATTGTCATTTGTATTTAACACTGATGTGAGAATTGCTATGGCATTAATAACTTCTAAACCTAAAAGTTGCTCCATTTTCGTATGATTTTTTTTCTTTAAATGCATGTATTCAATTTAAAACGATAATGTCACGTTGGGGAACATTTCAGAGAAAATAAAATTGGGGAATGCTTCACCCATCTTTTGCTCACCATTTCTGTACTAAAATCATTTCCATATTGTTGTTGTTGCTTATTATCTCTTAGATGTATTCTTGCTTTTTTTAAAAAAAACCTTCAATGCTGTATTTCCACTGATTAAAATGGGAGGGAGCAATTTAATCTTCTCACACAGCTCACACAGACCTTTAAAATCTCTTCTAGAGGATATTTCCAGCCTCTGCATTTAAAAGCACATGGGGATTACAGAAAAAGAAAAAAGGAAGTTGTCCCTTGGTGTGTGTCTGTATGTGCTGTATATCTTGCCCTTCAAGAAAGTGATATACCAAAAAGATATGAAATCCGTGAAAAGGAAAAAGAAGAATGGGAGTCATAACAGTGCCAGCAATTAAAGGAAAGTGGGGGGGCAATCGCAGTGGAAAAAGCCTGAGCAAAAATCTTCTAAGATGAGTAGATTTCAGAACTGCTTTGACATAAAGCAGGCTCCATGCAAACAGCAAAAGGAGAGTTCCAGATGCTGGGTATATGGAAAAGTAGATATGGTTAGTCCCATTTTGATTGTCCCTTCACCAGGGATAAAAAATTGAGGGCATATTCAATACACAACTGCTAGTCAAGCCAACTTCCAGAAAAGGAGTTTAAAAAAAAACCCTGAACCAAACAAGACGAAACAATCCAGAATAGGGCTGAAAAGGAATAGAAAAGCAGAAAATAGCAAGATTAGAAAAGAAGAGATAAATAGCAGAGGCTAAGGGAGAGCCTTTAACCATGTGATTAAAGGCTTTTCCACACAACCTTCTGGCTATGGATGAGCTAGATGAAGATTTGACCAAGAAGTGAATCATGATTTCCTGCTTTGCTTCAAAAATGATGTTTTCCAACACACATTAGTATAATTTTTGCTACTAGGGTTTTCTGTATCATTTTAACACAGTCTTTGAACTCCTGTTGGTCAGTATGGAGATCTAATGGCCCATATTCCTTTCTAGTCACTACTCTACCTGGACATTTTCAAGAAGTCTGCATCCTAGAACAGGAATATATGCACATAATGGTTCTACTGTTTTCACAAAGGCCTCAAGCTTTATGCAGATTTCTTTCACATATCAATACATGCAGATCTAAAGCACTTATTCCTCAGAAGTGGTGTTAATGGTTAGTCCAAAAGACAAATGGTCAAAGTTGAATCAACAAGTGACTATTTTTAAAAAAAAAACTCTTTTTTTCTTTCAAGTTACAAAAAGAAAGAGAAGACTGTGGTGTCCTTTCCCTTTCCCTCACCCCACAAACTAGTTCAGTGGTGGATGTAACACAGGGATGTAAAATACAAGGGGGATCAATGGAGGTGCATCATTAAAAAGGTCAATCAATGGAAATCATCTACAGGTAGTCCTCAAGTTACGGTGGCAATTGGAATTTCCATTGATAAGTGATGCATTGATAAAATGTGACATCCTGTCCTTGTGTCTCCTAACAACAGTAATTCTGCCAATCTTGGTTGCCATATTAACCTGAAGACTACAGAGCTCATGAGGGAGGGAGGAAGGCAGTGAAACTCATTCTCCTAAATCCTAGGCTCTGATTCAAGATAGATGATGCTATGTTTTAATAAGATTATGATATTAAACATCCATTAAATGTAGTAGCAAAGAAATAAACATATATCTAATTTGTGGTATCCATAAAAAGTCATTTCTGTTGTCAAAATGGTAAAAATGGATTTAGCCTTCACAACAAACTTTATCTGTGTATGTGACATAATAATACAAGCGGAAAAGGTTGTTTGCTTCACATTGCTACCGATGTCCTGCCTATGCCTCTTTCTAATACTGCTGAACCCATATAGTTCTATGATGTTTATGGTATATGTTGTTGATGTTCTGAATCTTGGAAATTCACAGTAGCATTACTGTAGTGATGGCATTATTTATTTATTCAATTCAATAGCCACCGATTTAAGTCCTGAGACTTGGCTAGATCAAATATAACATAAAATATTAATCAAACAGCATCAAAACTAAGGCAAGCTCCTTAACACTATAAGCTAACAATACATGTCAGGCTCTACTAACTGTCTGGTTCCAATGCCTGGGGGAAGCAGGTCTTCTAGTCACCCCCCACCCCCAAAGAAAGCTAACAAAGGTCAATCTTGTTCAGGATCTGTAGGAAAATGCCTTATGGATCCATAAACTTCAAATATAAATTCTGATCAAAACTGCCTATGGGAGATCCTAAATTATAAAGTACTTGTTTGAATATATCTAATTGATTTATGTATCTCTTTGTCATTTTTCTAACTGCTGTTAGAACATTTGCATGCATGCAAATTCACACATCTCTATGTTGAATATATTTGTACAAGATACTTTATAAGCTATTCCTTCAAGCACCATTTTCCAATCACATATATCTGTAATGCAGCAGAGGAGAAGGCAGCAATCCCTCTCAGTATTTGAAGCTGTTGTAAGCTGAGAGTGCAGGCTGGAATATTTTTGTGACATTCTGTGGCTTAACAAAGTTTGCCTGGAGCAATAGCAGCTTTCTCTGTGATACCATCAGATTGCAAGCAAAGCAGGATTAAATGGAGTCAGGTCTTAGATGACAAGTTGGCTATTTAAAAAAATTAGGTGCTGTGGGAAATAATGATATTTTGAGGACTACATCTATGAAACATGATTTTATTTCAGCAGCATGCAGTTGAACAGCACCACTCAGCCTTAGTCAATAGCCATGAAT
This sequence comes from Imantodes cenchoa, assembly GCA_027560375.1. Classification (NCBI taxonomy): domain Eukaryota; kingdom Metazoa; phylum Chordata; class Lepidosauria; order Squamata; family Dipsadidae; genus Imantodes; species Imantodes cenchoa. The sequence continues at coordinate 172,294 of JANHGD010005247.1, read as the reverse complement.
AAATTTAAGAGGCCCTGAAGCTTTAGCTTGTACATAGCACAGCCACACAGCCACAGAGCCACATAGCCGCAAAGGCAGTTCTTGGGATTCCAGGGGTGGCCCATGTTATACCACTGTCCCATGAGCTGTATGGCTCCCAGTTCAGTTCTGATTCCAAGTCAAAATGTTGGTTATCACCTTTAAATAATTTCATGGTGAGGGCCAAGATTATTTAAGGAACCAATTTACCCAATGGTTTTAGTCCAACTCATCAGAAGAATAGACATGCTGTGGATAGTCAAGTAATTTTGGCTGGCTCAGTCTAGGAGAAGAGCTTTTCCTACCATGGCACCTGTCCTCCGTAACATTGTGCCACACCCATTCTTTTGCCTTCAGAAAGGCTTGAAAACCTGGCTCTACCAGCAGGCCCAGGGCCCCAATGGATGAGAGACATCCTGAAAGTAGTTAATGGATTAGACAGATTTCACTTCCTCCCCGTATGCCCTTTGTTCCCTTCCTCTCCATCTTGATCAATTAAATTTTAAATGAATTATACATTTGTGGTCTTTATGTATTGTTGTAACACTTGATATGATATTTTTGTTGCCTAGAGTAACCCAGCTAGAGTTGCCTCAGTGACATGGGTGGCAAACAAGTTTAATAAATAAATAAGAGCCATTTTTTTGCCATAACAGAAGTGGGGATAGAATCTCTATATGTCGTAGACATTCTAAGAGTTTTCTGAATAAAAAAAACCTGAAAGTAGAGCAAGAGGCCTGAATACATGAAACTAAAGCCATTATTACAGACATAATAATGTGAAATCAGAGGTTCCAGTTCTTTACCTGGTGTTAATCTTCATATGCATTGAATTACACCAAGAACCTAGAATGTCATATTGTCATAATGTATCAGCATACTATATCTTCAAGCATTGTGGCCTTTTGTAACTGAGAGATAGAAATTTGTAAATGTGCATATCATATAGTGTGTGTGTGTGTGTGTGTTCAAATTCTTACACACACAAATACACACACATTCACAGAAGCCACCTTTGTCAGTCTCATTAAATGTAAATAAAAATATTACATTGATTCTATTATTTTATCTTATTTTACGTTTGTATTTTAATAACTTATGGTGGTTTAATAACTTACTGTGAGCCTACTTTTATAAACTACTGTGATTTGGTCTAATAGCTAGGTATGAGAACAAGTTCTAAAACAGTAATGTGGTTTATGACTAAACTTGGCTATTTGACAACTCTTGAAAAGGATTAAGAATAGGATAATGTCCAGAAGGATGTTACTCAACAATGGTAAATCTTTGTAGACCTTTGAAGGCAATACTGGGCAAAAAAAAAAAGATTATTGTTTCAAGAGATATAATTAAACATAAACACTAATTGTTCTGCATTACACATTGTCACATTATTTGTAAGAAAGGCAAGGGAGGGCACCAACAATTAGGCAACATGCACAATGAACAATGGAAACTAGTAATTAGTGCTAATAAATAGCAGCTAAGCAGGGAGGGGAATGGACTAAAGGGAGTAAAGTAGTGAAAGTCATGGAGAAGATTAAAGCTGGCCCAGATGTTCAATTACAAATGCCCAAGAGAAAGATTTGGGATTAAAACCTGAGAGAAGAAAGACTTTATAATTGCACATAAATCATACCCATTAGTCTACTTTTCTCTCTTAATGATCCAATTCATAAAATGATATTCTTGGGCAAAGCAGCTCTAATGCATTGTCAAAAATGGCTTGTCTCAGAGGATTTTCAGTGGTCAGAGAGAAGCAGGGAATCAGCTGATATGAATCATCTGAATTTTCTTAGCTGATAGGAACCATTTGTCCCATTTTCATTTTGCTTGTTTAGCTACTTTCTCAGCTGGGCAGGACGTGACATGACATTTAGCAGATGACGCATGAACCAAATTAGGAATTCAGTATAGTTTCAAAGATGAAACAAAAAAATTATACTTATTCTCTTTAGGTATATTTCTTTAGCATTAATTAAGAACATTATGGATAAACTGATAAAAAATACCTCCCATTAAATTTAGTCAGAGATTCATCAATACCCTAGATCTGAATACAACTGTTAAATACATGGAATTAAAAGTATATCTGATGATTTATTCAACCTGTAATATTGAGATCACACACATACTGTATATAAACGAACTATTCTAATAGCTGGGGAGGGCAGTTCTCTCTCCAATAATTGAACCAAAGAAGACCAGATGATCAATTCTGATTAACAGGAATGATTTTTAATTAAATTCAAACCATTGATCTGCTAATTGTTCTGATAATGTAGCAACTCTAGTGAGCTGCGAGACCTTGGCTTTGAAGCCTATAGAAAGCAGTAGATTAAAGGGGGGAAAAGGAGCATTGATGGCCCAGGGTTACATTTAAATAATTGATTTTCTTGCTATAGAGACAAGCCTGCATCGAACAAGAGTAATCTGTTGAACCTGTTATTTACTTGGCTGGGAAAAATAAGGAATCTCTATAAGAGTTTTGTTTTGGCTTAAGAAACCCTAAAGTGGTATAGTGAGGTATATAAAGAGCTGTCTTATAAAAGATACCAGGTTATTTCTCCAGGTCATCAACAAATTTACCCGTGAAATCCCACTCTCCCTTTATCTAATTATTTTGCAGTTGATCAGTAATAAAAAAAATAGTAGCTTCTTTACTTCTAATGACAGCATGGAAGCAGTAAAGTGAATCAGGATTGTTGAGATGGGAAAAGATCAGGTTGCTCAAGACTGCTTCAGATCTGACATCCTCTCAACAGAATTATTTTCAGCAAGTTTTCCTGGGAGCTTTCCCTTCTTCATCTATCCTTTTTGGGGGACAGTTTAATCTCTATTATCAAAGATAAACATTATCAGATATCTACTGCAGCATTACTGGGAGGAAAATGGGCTACCTGTGGCTTTTGATCTCTCTGTGGCTCCATGAATATGAACTCCTCTTAATCCCTCCATACCAAGCCTTCAGCTGCATTTGCAAGTTTAACAGCAGATAAATAAATGGAATACATAAACAATAGAGTTAAAAATGACCGTTGAGATCATATAGTTCAATTTTATTTATTGCAAGAGGCAATGAAGCATCTCTGATAGATCTATTTGAAGATTCATTTCAAAGAAGAACTTATTATGTCACATGCCAGAGGTCTTCAATGTTTTTGGCACCAGGGACTGGTTTCATGGGAGACAATTACAGACCAGGAGGAAGAAGTATGCAACTTAGATCCCTAACATGTGCAGTTTACAGTAGGGTTCGTGCTCCTACAAGAATCTAATGCCTGATGATCTGAGGTGGAGATGAGGCAGTAATGCTAGTACTGGGGAGCAGCTGTAAATACAATTTTGTTGACTCATCCATTGCTCATCTCTGGCTGTGGGTTCCGATTCCTAACAGGCCATGGACCAGGAGTTGGGGACCCCTGTCATATATCAACTATTGGCAGGCAGTTAAAGTTTTCTCTGATATATAATCAGAATCTCCTCCTCTTAATTAATTAGTTTTGGTCCTGCCTCTGTGTCAATGGAACAGACTGTAACTCCACTCCCTCTTCTGGAGGACTTTTTCATGTTCATCATCTGTTGTTTTTTCTTTATGCTTTTAATATATCCAGATATTTTAAACATGGGGATTGGTTTTTAAAGAGTTCACCATTCTGATAACCCACCTCTGAATTTGTTCCAATTTGTCAGGGATCATTTTTGAACGGTAGTTTCCAGAACTGGATAAAATGCTTCAAATAAGATTTGACCAGGCCAAAATAGAGTGGGAGATTTAAATCCTATAATTTGGATCCTATGTCTCTATTAGTATACCCTAATATAACATTTCAGTTGTTGTTTTTTTAGCAGCTGAGTGACACTACTGCCTCATGCTTAATTTGTGGTCAACCAGGATACCAAAACCTTTCTGTGTTTTGCAAAATTGATTTTTTTGGGCGACCGCTGTTTGTGTCATGCTATCAAAGACTATGTTTCTAAAAGCTATAGATTAAAGCAGTTTTATATATTCATAAAAAATAAGAACTTATTAAGTTCTAGTCCATAATAGTGATAGATCTCAACAGAGCTGCAAACCGCTGAAAATTTAAAAAATGTAATTTAGAATGGAAGATTGCATTGGAAGTTACTAGAGAACACAAGTGACAAGCCAGTCCTTTGCCAACATGCATGATGTTCCTGAATAGCAAAGATATTAACTTAACTAATGATCCTTTAAATGGGGTATGTAAAATATAATTTAAAGTACTTGCAACATGCAGAAGAGAGTAACATCATTTGTTACTGCCAGCTCAGTGGCATGTGGAAATCAGGAAATCATTAGCCTTGGTAGAAACAGTAATGCAACAGAGATGAGAAAACATTATTTGGAGTAGTTAAATAACAGTGGATGCAGTCACTGTTGAACTGCAATAAACAGCGTGATTTATTGAATGGTAAATACTAATACATAAAAAGAAAGATCAAAGTCTTGAGGGTTTAGTCTCTGTGCTGTTGTGCTACTATAACAGAGTTCCAGGAATCTGTTGAGAGTGTCACACATTTTAATCACAGAATCTGAAGTCTTTTGACCAAGTAACAATGGAGTGGACAGTATGGAAAAAACAGCAGAGCACATTTCTATTATTTCTGAGCACTGGGATATATCACGGATGAGCACAACAAAAGTAACATTTTTCTTAAGGGATGTTTTCCAGAGGTTTCTTTTTTATTGCCTTTTATTGTCAGTGTCACTGTTTCTGTTTTTAGCTTTTGATTAGCTTTTTGATGTTTTAAAAGCATGAGAGCTGTTTCTCACACTGATAAATTGAGTAGCACTTACCAACAGAACACAATGCAAGCAAACCCTGACTTTAAAAAGTGACAGCTTCCAGCCCTGTTCATCTAAGAGGGACAGACAAAAAGTCAGTTTAGAATGCCATCCTATATTGCTTATATATTTATGCCTTATTTGAAAGTAATATATTCTTGAAACTCTTATATTGTAATCTTAATTTACCTTCTTATAAATATTATCAATCAGAGTTCTGAGAAAATGTTTTAGAATGTGTTGGATTAATTTTTCCTGTCCAGACTGCAGAGACAAATGTTTGATAAGAGGAGGCACAAGAAGGGTACCCAGAGGTTGTTCCTCTTTTTAGGTTATCTTATTAATGAACATGCTCATTCTAAAATAAACAATAAGATTAAGCTACTTATATATTTATAAGAGAGACTTTTGTCAGTTATCTGTTGAGGTGAGAAAAAGGCATTCAATGTTATTGCAGGACCAGGTCTAATCTTCAGTGAGGGAATGTTATCCCAAGCACAGCTAGCTGAATTGGGGCCACCAGAGGCACTGGGCAACTGTCCGACTTTTGCTGGTCTTGATAGCTTCAGTGAAAAATGAACCAGGTATTTGGTAGAGATGGTTGAGGATGGGAATATCAGTGCAATCATACTTTTTCCTCTTGAATAATGTTTAAATGAAGCAATACAATCACTAAAAAGCACAGAAGGGGTGGGGTGGGTTTCTTTTGGCATATTTATTCCTGATTTGAAATCCAGGCCTTGTCTTGAAGAATCAATCTATGCAGGTGATACTACTGATTTGTTCATTCGAATAACGGGGGAAAAGAAATCAGATTCAGCTTTCTACTCCCCCTTTTGCCCCTCTCCCACACACAATGAGAGTTGATTCTGTACAAAACAAACTCACATTAACCTGGTTTGTCTCAGCCTTTGCAGACCTGAACAGCATCTATGCAGCAACTCAACAGAAGGGTGTATAGCAGTGGTCCCCAACCTTTTTATCACCATGGACCGGTTAACTGGTCAGATAAGCCTTAGCGGCCCGGGGGTTGGGGACCACTATCTTAGAGGCTTAGAGTTCATCCACCCTTCCACCCCATGTGCCTCAGGCCCGTTTGAACAACCACGCGACCCTTACTTCCTGCCGAAAACCTGAACGCTCGGGAGGGGCCTCTTAGCCGGCATGGTGCCTGAAATTTTCCCAGGGGCCGGCTCGGCCAAAAAAGGTTAGCGTCATTTCCGGAAGCACAATGCTGTGCTTTCCAGCAGCTGCTCTGGCTTCTGTTTTGTCTTCCAGCTCTCGTTTCTTTGGGTGGGGCGGCTCGTCTTGGCAGTTTGAAGATGCGTGGACTTCA
>JANHGD010005247.1:60163-71151 GCA_027560375.1 Imantodes cenchoa | reverse complement strand
AGGAAACTTTACTTCTAAAAAACTAACTAAATAGACGGCAAAATATCTATGTTTTCTGTACAATTGTAGTTGGACAATAGAATGACATATTTAATAGCATGATTTAAAATGGGGAAAAAAAGTGCTACCACTTTGCACATAACTTACCTGCAAAATCCATCTCAGCTTTTGTGCAGCTGTAAAGCAATATATAAAAGGCTTATACAAATATTATGTCAATTCATAATATTAATATCTGGATGAGCATTTATGTATATCACGAATAGGCAGGATATGTTCTTAACAATTGTTATTAGAAAAGATGTTAAGATTACTTTTTCTCCAGTAAAAGATTTCCCATACAAATTGCATTGTAACATTATCCCTTTTCTAATAATCCATCCTTACAAAACTTATATTCAGGAAAGTTCTTTGTTGTATATATTAAAAATGCATAGTTATATCAGAATTTGTCTATTCTGGTAACATATTAAACATGGAGAAAAGTGAAAAGTTGGCAATCAAGAAAAGAAAACAATGAAATATTATGTTCATGATACGGAGGGTGCACGATGTCAAGTCTACAATCCAGTTGTCAGCCTGCATACAAACCTAGTGAGATTTTATTTTAATGCTAGCGATTAACTCATGAGCTCTGTGATCTAAGTTATATTTAATCATTAATTCTTATCAGAAGACTGGTGGCTTTGAACATTTATAGACTGGTCCTATAAAACCAGCTGGGTTTATTTCAGTCATGTCTCTGTGCCAAACCTATGTGACGAACAAACTGAAGTAAGTGGATTTCCTTATAGTCATGTTTATCCTTATTATTATTATTTTTAAAAAGATATAACAGTATATTCCCAAAAGAGGAGTAAAGGGATTAGCTTAAGGTGCTTTATTGCCCCCAGCATTCAACATTTGCTTGGATGTCTAAATAGTAAAACCTCAGGAATCCAATGTACCTTTTTCTTATTGTTGATGAGCTCAGGCAGAGATCTAAAATGAATAACTTGATTATACCAAAAGTACTTTTTGTACTTGATTGTTTAATTTTGATTTTATCTCCTTATACCATTTGGATCTAGCACTGCATGGTTATGTAGTTCTTTTGATACCAAAGAATTGCAAATATTTATATATTCTTATGAAGTATAAAGATTTCTGGTGTACATAATATAAGCGGTGAACTGTTGCCATTACTGCCCAAATTTGGTACCCTTCCGTCACTATGTACCACTACATGAAATATTGTAATTCACACACATCTTGAAGGAGTCTGAAGTTTTAATAACATTATCCTCAGAAGATGGTTGAGACAGATAAAAAAACATTCATGATCTATTGGTTTGTGTAAGACGTATTCATTGTTCTGTCAACCAAAACACAAAGTTTGCTAGTAAAAATAAAAAGAGTAGGTTGGGGACAAACTGGACCACAGGCCATGCTGTCTAGTTTGGTTCTAATATGATTTGATCCTAAAGCTGCTTACTTCAATAAGGGTGACATTGTTGCTAAAATTTGGTTTTGGTTATGAAAGAGTCATTATTTCATCATTTAGATAAGATGAAACTGGCTATATTTATTGGTAACTGCAATGCTGCAATTGCAGAGATAATGCTGTCTATGATTTTGCTCCTGCTCTCTACAGATAATCCCTAAACTATCTATTATAGATTGTTTGGGGAGGAACAAAAGGCAGTTTTCAGCTCATTGACCAAACATGAGATTATATTCATTTTTGGTTGTTTATTTTCCCCCAAAGGCTCATGAGCATATTTACTTCTCTACTTGATTAAATCTTTCTGAACGAATGCCAGGAGTCTACGGAGATAGATCTTCACTGCTGGAAGTAAATGAGGGTGTGCCACTCACTGTTGCATTTAACTAGTTACGTGCAGCTACCACCAGTACAGGCATAAGCTTTTTTGCCCTCTGGAAAGGATTACAGTAATTATTCATAGCAAAATTGAGAACTTTGTTCTGTAAAACAACTCTTCTTTTAAACTTTAGTGACAGGAATATTTTCATGTCTGCAGTCCTTTAGTATCTTTGGGTCTGGCGACCTTTCACTCTCTTTATGTCTTTATGTCTTTAGAAACAGCTTTGTAAATGTCAGAAGCTTTGGATTTTCTTTGAGGCTTTGGAGATTTTGACACAGAGCCTCCAGGTAATGAAATCCAAGTTTGGAATAGTAATGGTATTTATTGACCATTAAGGTGGCTGCAGGTCTCTAATGTCATGGGATAGATCACTGAATGGCTTAGCATAGCAAAAGTCAAGCTCCACAGAAAGTTATTAGATCATGTTGATTTTAAGGAATTTAAAGCTTAATTAGATTTGTGTGTGTGTGTGAGATGGTGGGGTAGCTATTATCTTATCTCTCCCTCTGAGTAATGCTTAACAAGTAAATCAAATAAAGAAAGCTGACAGTTTGTAGACTTTCCTAAATTCATCAAAGAGGCCACTGACAAATGTTCCCTGAACAGTAATGTTAATGAGCTCAATTTAATGCATATTCATTAAAGCAAGCCTCATTTGCAGAGTCATCTAATATGGACTGCCCTGCCCTCACACAGAAGAGGCAGAAACAGAAGAGATCAAAGAAGAAAATGTTAGGCAAATAAATGCCTACAGTTCAGGGAGGATTTTTTGCTAATGTTGGGGAGAACCAGCTCTTGATTTGAGGTCAGTTTCTGCTGGAGTCCTTTTTTTATTAGAAGGTATTGTTTTTGGGGATTTTCCTTAATTGGTTAAAATGCAGTGAAACAATTTGAGAATTATAGTAAAAAAGCAGAATATAAGCCTACTCATTCATTCATTCAAATAATCAATGTATATACTCACTTAGCATGACTGAAGATGGCATATATCTCTAAATAACAATAATACATCAATAAGGAAAGAGAGTTTTTAAAAAGACATAAAATCATTAACTGAAGGAAAGATATAAATACAGAAAGTCCTATGTAAAACCTTTTCCAATGGATTATAATGCTCTGAAACTCAATTCCTGGGAAGAAAAAACAGTATAGAATCCTAAAAGCCATCAAGCTATTTTAAAATTAGTAGCATTATGATAAACTATTTAACCATTGGCAATAACATGGATATGCAAATCAGTAGCACAGCCACAGGCACACATAATTTATCAATTTGCCAACATCTTAATTGCTGACCTAGAATAAGACTTTGTCAATTGTTCCACAAAGATTGAGACTCACGTTTTCATTAACTGGACCCATGGAAATAAATATCTCATCAAATGATATCATGCCTTCAACAACTTCTGCCCTACCATCAATCTCAACCTAGACCTGTCTACACTTTCTTGACATCACCATAAAGCTACACAATATCAAATAAATACTTCATTCCAGAAGAAACTTACAAATTGTCAAGCCTATCAATATTCTTTCAGTTTCCTTCCCAATGCATCTTTATAGTACAACCCTACTTGATATGACCCACTTGTCAGAGATGCTGAACTAATGGAATTAAACTAGGAATTCAGGATACTGAATTGCCCACCCATCAAAATCAACAAAAAATCAATACAGCCAGGTCAATTCCCCTGGAGGAACAAATTTAAAGCAAATCACAGAAACAGAATAGGAGAAACCTTCTAGTTGTTATCTACAAGTCACAGTTCAAACCGCTGATAATGTATAGCTTATACTGGACTATGACATTTTCTGAGACAGTGGGTGGTGGGCCCATTCTTGAATACAAACTGTCACCCAACCTGAAGCAAAGAGAAAAAGGAGGACGAAGATAATTTCAATCTCCCAAGACAAGGTGACTTTGGAAAAATGGGACATTAACTCTACCATTGAGCAGAATTAAATCAAAGGATCTTAAACAATCCCAGAAGGTCTCAATACAATGAATTTTTTACACTTTATAAATTGATAAATTACTGGTGATTTGTAGCCTGCATTTGCATAACCTGTCTTTGTCTCTTCTCTTCTCCTCCCGTCCCCTTACCCAAACTTGGCCGTCTAGCCAATCTATGAATCTGATGAACTGCAGCTCCTGAAAGTATATGCCTTTTAAAAAATGTGTTAGCCAGAAAAGGTGCTTCTGTTTTTCTATACTCATATTCCTGTCTGTCTGGAACACTTCTGAATCATTCTTCCCCATCCAGGCTTCTACAGCCTCCTTCAATATATGTTGCCACCCCAATGAACCATTGAAAACAGCAAAATAAAAACTAATTTTCCCAACTCCTACTTCGGCAATGATAGAATAGAGTAGAATAAAATTCTTTATTGGCCAAGTGTGATTGGACACACAAGGAATTTGTCTTGGTGCATATGCTCCAGAGGAAATAGGAAATGGGCAGAGGAAATATATGGTTTATAAAATATTCCCCCCATCTCTGTTTATAAAATATTCTTCCATGTAGAAATTTTAGAAAGCTTTAGCTATATTTTCAGTTCTTGGAACTGTTGCACAAGAATTAACATGAACTCATCAATTTTCCAGAAAAATGGTTTATTGTCTAATTTAATCTAAATTTCTGCGTAATGTACAAACTGCTGGTAGTAAATATTAAAATTAAGAAACAGTTCTTTTAAAAAATCATGAGGAATAGTTATGAAATGATTTGTAGAACAAGATTTTCATATTCATATGGCTTTGAATAACAATGTTATTTCTAAACAAAGGAATAGCATTTCATTCCTTTTCTATCGACAATAGAAAGAGAAATATGAATGCATAAAATACACTACACTGTGATTCATCTTCACACTTGTCTCAGTTATTTTATCAATTGACAGAGATAATACATATATTGCTGTACTATAAAAAATATATATATATAGTGTTCCTAGTAAGTTGCCTTTTGCCTTAAACACAGGGCTGCCAGTGCTTTTCAGTATGTGGTAACAAGGTATATTACAACTAAAGGTCAATTTTTAATGCTAGCTCCTATGCATTATAAGAAACACTGCAGTAATAGTGCAACTGAAGTCATATATAACAGTAAGAAAAAGGTGTATAATTGGATTTATTCATGGCAACTTAATCACATGGAAGAATAATCATATAGACTGATTTTCTGCTAAATATTTTTTTGTGATACAGCATTGTAATACTGTGGAAAAAATAACCGTACATGAATGTCCATTGAGGTATTATATTATTCTTTAAACTCCTTCAATTAGAACTTGATAGAATTGGGTCTTAGTTATATACTCCATACTGAAATTAAATAAAAATGATAAAAAGTATATATTAACTTCTGTAGAAAAACCATCAGTATCCTGAAGCTCATCAATGAATAAAGTGTATGGATTGCTCAGCCTGGAGGATCAGCAATTTTAGTACCTACATAGGCCCCTTTTCTTTAAAAAGAAGTGATGGTCCATTTCCATATCCTCTTCTTCCTCCCTTGAGGAATGTTTATCTCAGTGGAATGACAAAATGTTCCATTTTTGTAGGATAAGTAATCCTTACTTATTTCTTATACTGGGAAAGGTAGACAGGTCATTGTCTTCTTAGCGATCTCTGGTTACTTTCTGATAAATTACCACATGCTAGAATTGATGCAAAGGCTATTAAATTAGGTAAACTCTGATGCAATACAGGAAACAATTTATTACATTCCAAAGGAATGGTGGATTCTCAGGTTCATAAAATATAAATCAAATGTGTCCTTCTAAGACATTCCCGCTAAGCATTTTCATTTTATGGATCTAAAATGTATTCATGGATCATTGATATTGTAATAAATAAAAAGTAAACCATATGGACCGAACCAAACCAAACTATTTCTGAAATGGCCTGCCCACTAGTGGCATTTACAATAGCATTTTTTAAAAAGAAGATATGAAATGCTTCTGCTCAATCTTTTTTTTTTTTTTTTGGCAACACTTGGAATTCCCCTAAATCAGGTGTACACAACTTGTCCAGGTTTCACTTGGTTTTTAAGTGATGTAGAATCATAGAGTTGGAAGGAATCTTCATGGTCATCTACTCCAATTCAGTGCAGAATTTGCTAAAACATTTTATATAGTGGCCTTCTTAACTATTTTTCTACAGCTTGAACCTATTGGTTCTGGTCTTGTCTCCTGGGGTGACATAATACAAATCAATTTCCTCCTCTATATGCCAAGTTTTAGAAATCTGAAGAATTCTATTATATCTCCCTACAGTCTCACTGTCTGCAGGCTAAACATAGCCAGTGCCTTTAATAGTTTCACACAGAACTTAATTTCCAGTTCCTTAACCTTCCTCTGAATTTGCTGCAACTTATCAATTTTCTTTTTAGATGTGGGGCCTAGAAATTGACACACTATTCCAAGTGAGGCATAACCAGAATTGTAGAGAATAAGGAATATCTATTTGACACACAAGAACCATTGTTAGGGTGATGCAAATGCAAATTATTTTAGGTCCACTATAGATATATAATTTTCAGAAGTGACTTTTGAAACTGTTATCATGCTAAACTCAAATAAAAGTAGCTTTAGCTTTCCCATGGAGTTGACTTCTTGGTCTGAGCAATGCGGTCAGGCTAATGCCAGTCTTACAAATCTGACTGTGCTTTACCTCCTCTCCCTCCTTACACTTTAATGAATTAGGATGCTATTTAAGTCCCTTCTTAAGAACTCAAAATATTTTTGTGGACTCAAAATATTTTTTCATCATTTGTCACCTTAGCAATTGGCTTCGTACATCTCCATCAAGGACACTTTCTTTCCTCTACAGAACACAGTGAGGCAGTCACCTTCTGGGAGCTTGTCTCTAGTCTCATGACATATCACAAGATATATTTCAAGTAATGAAAAAAGCCAGGATAAAAATTAAAATTCAATTACTTTAAATTCATGGATGATATAGTAAAATTAAAATATTTTAATTAAAATTCAATCTGTATGACTCCTCCCAAGGACTCGAATATCAGTCCCTCCTTAGTTCTGGGGAGTGGGGGAAGCTTTACTCCCCTCAGAACAGGAGCGCAACCTGGGGGTCCTTTTAGACCCCCAGCTGTCGCTCAACCAACATCTAGTGGTGGTAGCCAGGGGGACCTTTGCTCAGGTCCGCCTAGTATACCAGTTGTGTCCCTTTTTGGAGCAGGAGGCATTACTCACAATCACTCCTGCCCTTGTCACCTCTTGTCTTGACTATTGCAATGCGCTCTACATGGGCTATCCTTGAAGAGTGTCCGGAGACTGCAGCTGGTGCAGAATGCAGCAGCACGTGCCATGATGGGTATCCCGAGATATACCCATGTGATATCCATCCTACACAGACTGCACTGGCAACCTGTTGGTCTCTGAATGCAATTCAAGGTGTTGGTGATTACCTTTAAAGCCCTACATGGCTTGGGACCAGTGTATCTCTGGGACCGCATTCTACCGCATACCTCCCTGAGGCCGATTAGGGCACACAGAGTTGGCCTACTGACGGTCCCATCAGCCAAACAATGTCGGCTGGTGGGCCCGCGCACTAGGGCCTTCTCTGTGGCTGCGCCAACCCTCTGGAACACAATCCCTCCCGAGATACGTGTTATCCCCACCATGCCAGCCTTCAGGAAAGAACTTAAGACATGGTTATGTCGACAGGCCTGGGATTGAATGGAACGGCTTGTATGGTTATGAATGAATGGTTAATTGGTTTTAAATTATAACTTGAACAGTGGCATGTCTTAACGTCAGGGGGTATGTGTTCTTTTATCTTGTTAATTTTTAAACCGTCTATCACTTTTATATGTACCGTTCTTTTATCTTGTGAGCCGCCTTGAGTCCTTCAGGATTGGGCGGCATATAAATTTAAATAAATAAATAAATAAATAAGTGGCAAAAAGCTGAATAAGAATTCAATATAAGAAAATTTTAAACCGATTAAGGGACCAGTAGTAAAAACATGAATGAAGAAAAATGATGTATTAATTGAATAACATGTTACACAATTATAAATACATTTCAATTATTAGCTAATTTTCATGGTTGGGGAATATGTACAAAACCCTTTGAATTAGGTTACATGTATTTCTGGACACTACAAATATGTTAATAGAGCCCCTTCCTATAAGCTTTTTGGCTCAAGAGAAACCATGATGTACCATGGACATGTTCAGAGGATCTGACATCTTGGCTGCATCAAATTAACCTAATAATACCAGGTTTCTTTCTCTGCTTATTGTGATTTAGCTCTCAGGATAATAGATGTTACTTCTAAAATGTGTGTTTCTTCCACATAGCCCAGAATTTATTTGTTTGTTTTTTATCGTTACCCTGTGCAGTGCAGAAAAAGATGTTTTGGAAGCATTCATAATAAGGCATGGAAAAATAAACTAACATTTCTGCATCTTCATTGCACAAAACATGATGGCAAGAATTCCCCAAACAAGCTGATGTTGGATTGGTGCATAACTCTTGCAAATCTCTCTCCATTTTTTAAAATATGTAGTGAGTCTTTCAGATTATGGGTATGAGACCTGTGCTGCTCTACCTATCACAACTGTAAGTATTTGTGACATTCAATGTCAATAGTTCAGTGGATGAGTTTTCCAGAGAGCACAGCTATTCATCAAGATTATTAGGATTCTCTGGAGATAGCTTTGGTATTCTGATTGCCTTTGACACATCAGTTTGCTTAGATTAAAAGAAAATTGCTACTGTCTACTTGAATTTTAAACACTTCAGGGGAAGGAAAAAGACCCCTAAAAGGTATAGTTTATAGAATGTTCTATAAAATGATTTTGAGATGCAAAGAAAACATTGAACATTAACAGCCAATAATTAATTAGTGTCTGTAATTTTTAATGCATTTGATAATTGGTACTTACCCTTAAATAACTTATTTTCATATATAGTTTCTACCCTTCTACTGTGAAACAGTGACATATAGCAATATTTTCTTTTAGAAAGCTTTTTGATGTAGTGAAGGTGAAGCTACAAGTAATTAACAAGCTGGAGAAGCAGCAGTTTCTAAAAACATTTAGTTCTTATCACAAATGAACAATTGAGATATTCTTTATTCAACTTGATGAAATAAGCTAGAATTAAGTTCAGTGTTGGTTTCTATTTTGTTTAGAAAAGCAAAACAAAACAAAACATTAACTATTGCTGCCCAATGCCGACATAGATTTCTTATCATTGACACTTGGCTGAAGAGTATAGAAATTTCCTATAATAATAAACTCCAAACCAATATTTCCAGGCAAAACCCAGAAGATTCAAATGGGATGTAGAATGCACTGCAGACTTTATTAAATCTCTAGCCTTGAAATACTGGAAATGCTTGTTTGTTTCTTCCATGCAATTTTAGCCCTTGAATGACATCCTTTCGACCAATATTGATTTGTGGGTTTTTAAAAAAAATGTGGAATAGTGGATCTTGCATAAGCATACACATAAACCATATATAGTACATCTGTGATTAGACCAAATTAATTAAGAGTGGTTAAGCCACCTTGTGATTTAGCTGGCTGGGGAAATCTTAGTGTTGCTAAGATTGAGAAACGATACCATGAAGCAAACAGTTCTTTTTTGGGGGCGGGGGGGGGGCTGCCACAGTAATCCTCGTTTAGCAACGGTCTCATTTAGCTACCTTTCATAGCTACGACGCGGATGAAAAAGTCATTTTGCAACCATTCCTCACTTTTACAACCTTTGCAGGTCTATAAAAGAAAAGGGAAGCTGAAGTAAGATCGTAAGCAGTGTCATTATTTCTCTTAATGACCACTTTACTAAACAAATTTATTTCCAGTCCCCAATGGTCACTAAGCAAGGACTACTTGTATTTCCTTTCAAAATCTGCACCAGGCTGTTCTGAAGGGCTGTAGGTAGTAAAGGAAGAAAGCCTCCCTCTTACTCCATACGTTTAAAAAGTTTCTACCCAGAGAAATTCACTGTAGGGCAAAATTGGGATGCCTTACTTATTTGAGAATTTTTGCTGTAACATGAAAAATTAGGGAAGGAAGCAAGGATAGTAGGAATATTGGTTGCCTATTGCAGTGCAACCAAAAAGGAACAATAACAGCTAATCTTTGTTTAGTGACTACAATTGATCACTAAGTGAGAAATCACATAATAGTGACTCTTGCTTTGTTGTAAATAACTTTGTAGTTGATACTGAGGACTATAACAGTTGTTTTGTAGCATAGACAGAAGACTAGCAGACCATATCCATGAACACCACGTAGCAGTCAGAAGACATGATGACATCTCACATCACACAGGCAGACTCGACTGTAGCTTCAACTGGGAAACTGAGCATCTTAAACCAAGCTAAATCAATAAAACACTAGAGAATTCCAGGAAGCTTTGGCATGCAGACAAATCAGCCATCAAGAGACACAGAGAGATAAACTATATGTACACATCATTCAAAAGAAATAACAAAAAGCTAAGAAAGAAAAAAAAAAGATGAGATCACATACCCTCCAGCAGCCTACACCCAGATGAACTTGGATAAACACCAGGCAAACAAGCAGAAAACAATCAAGCATCTATCTACCTAGGGGAAATCCACACTGCTAACGATACAGACAAGGCGAGCTACTGAATCTAAATGGAGACCAGACCCCATGCTTGTTAGCACAGATGATGTTAGATCTGCAAACATCTGCAACCAAACAACCAGGCCCAGAAAGCACCAATAACTCCATAATTCAATCCTAAACTATATATATTCTCTTCAGTTGGAATCATAGAACTGAAAGGAATTGTTCATTGAATCCAGCAACCCAGTGGCTCATTGCAGGAACTGAAATTAACCCATCTCTAACATCCATCTAAGCTCTTTTTTTGAACACATTCAGTAAAGGCGAATCCACATTTTTTTCTTCTGGATAATTGGTTCTACTGTTGAACTGCTCTTACTCTTGGGAAGTTGTTCCTTATATTCAACACAACCTTTCTGTCCTTACATCCATTATTCTCCATCCAGCATTTTGGAGTTATACAGAGCAGGATTTGACTGGAGGCTAAAACATATGAAGAACGGTTGCAGGAACTGGGTATGTCTAGTTTAATGAAAAGAAGGACCAG
>JANHGD010005247.1:5412-16978 GCA_027560375.1 Imantodes cenchoa | reverse complement strand
GCTGTCTCCACCCTCCCCTCCCCTCCCAGGAGTCTCCAGGCAGCCCATTTTGGATGCAGGTAAGTGCAGGGCACAGGCGGAGGCTCAGGGAGGGCAAAAAATGGGCCTATTGGAAGTTCAGGAAGTCTGGGAACAGGCCCGTGTCCGGCCTCCGGAGGGCCACTGGAGCCTGAGGAGGCTATTTTCGCCCTCCCGGAGGATCAAAGAAAACCTCCAGAGCCCGGGAGGGCAAAAAGACCCCCCTACCATGGTGCAGAAGGCCGACTAGGCCATGCCCACCATGGCCACAGCCACCCAGCAACCGGGCAGAAAACCCCTTGCTAAAATTTTTGAAGCCCATCCCTGCCTTGTAACAACAATGGATCTATTTTTTAAAACTTCCAGTGATGGAGCACCCAGAACTGCTCCACTGATTAACCGTTCTCACTGTCAGAAAATGTCTACTCACTTCTAGGTTGGATCTCTCTTTTACAAGCTTCCTTGCTCACCCTTTGGCTTTTCTTTATATGGGCATTCTGTAATCTTTCATTTTAAAAAAATCATTTAGATTGTAGGCCTACCCTACTGCCAAAATGACTTTTCATGCCCTTACAGTCTCAGCTATTAGCATCCTTAGCTTCCCTTTCCTATTCCCCTTTAGAGTCACTGATTTGGTTTTGTATCATGTTTCTCCCAGATGGAGTCTATTAGCGCAATCTCCTGTGGCTCTAATCATCTGTTTCACTCTTTCTAACATGAACAGGTCAAATAACTTATTATTGAGGTGGTCTCCAATGAAATTATAACCCTTTATGTGTTGCTCAATACCCTTTCTGTGAACTGTACTCACAGATTGATGGTGATTACTGCTACGTAGAGTCAGACCTGCTTTTTTTAAAAAAAATAAAATAAAATGTTCTATTTTGTTCACTTTACATTTGAATCCCTATTATTGTTAACATCATTTGCTAGGTCTTTCTCTTTCACTGTTCCTGGTGAATTTTGTGTCAACCGTTTGCACTTGTAAGAGAGAACGGCCCCATGGGAATCGCTGTCCAAAGAGTCCTAATCAATGGTGGGTTCCTACCGGTGCAGTGCACTCTACTGTTCCGGTAGCAGCCAGCTGACTACGCAACTTGCACACAACACGTCGCCATCTTTTTTCTGAATTTTTGCCTTTTTTTGCTTCCTGCGCATGCATGGAAGCTAAATCTTGCGAGGGGGTGCTCGCAAAATCTTGCGAGAAGGTGCTCACGTGTAATTTCGGTAATTTTTTGCTTCCGCGCATGCGCGGAAGCAAAAAATCACTGAAATTGCATGTGAGCATCCCCTCACAAGATTTCGGTGCTTTTTTGCTTCCTGCGCATGCGTGGAAGCAAAATCGTGTGAGGGGACGCCCGTGCGTGCACAAGAAACATGGTGATGCATGCGCAGCACACCAGTATGCTGGTAGGAGGAACCCGCCCCTGGTCCTAATCAACGGTGAGCAAAGTCAGAAACAGAAGTGGAAAGATTTACCATACAGCTTGGTAAGAATGCAAAGCTATCTTGAACTTGATCCCATAGCATCTTCTGTTTCCATGCTTCATTGCCGTTTTCTCTCTCTGTGGGTCATCCGTCTCCCTCCTTTGTTCTCTGGCACTCTGCAGTCCCACGCAAAGAAGGCAAAAAGGTCTCATTGGCATTAGACTAAATGCTGATAGTGGCTGCAAGCTGTGGATCCCGCCACTCCAGATCTAAATAAAGCACTGAATAATATAAAAACAGAAAAGAAATAGCACAGCAGGTAAATCCATAATCATTTTGGACAGCAATGCCATTCTTCCCCCCCCTCCTTTTTTTTTTTTTTTTTTACTGTTACACAATTACTCTGCATGGGTGCAACCGGGGGTGGTGGTGGTATGTTGTGGAACAATTTTTACGATTCTTCAGAGTATTTAAAAGAGATGCTTTGCAAAGTCATTTAGTGAAGGCAAACAATCTCTCTCCTCAACACATGAAAGTGGCCACAAATGCTAGTTATTTGGAAAAACACTCTGAAGATTATCTCAGAGCGGTTCTTAGTAGAAATGTTGTCTGCATTCGAACTTGTGCACAGACAGAATGGCTCATCTTTGAAGCTGTTGTGCAAATCTTTCGGAAGATGCCAATGCTTTGATACTCTGAGGAACACTTCTTAAATCTTCAGTAAAATCTTACAACCCCAACACCCTTACACCTAATTTACTGTCCATGAATGAACCAAGAGCTTTTAAATTGAGAAGTTATCTGAGATTTGGTCTATAGCAGTGGTGGCGAACCTTTTTTTCCTCGGGTGCCGAAAGCACGTGCGAACATGCTATTGCGCATGCCCGAGTGCCCACACCCATAATTCAATGCCTAGGGAGGCGAAAACAGCCCCCTCCGCTCCACTGGAGGCCTTCTGGAGGCTGGAAACAGCCCATTTCCCAACTTCTAGTGGGCCTGGTAGGCCTGTTTTTTGCCCTCCCCAGGCTCCAGAGGCTTCCCTGGAGCATGGGGAGGGCAAAAATGCCCTCCCCATCCCCCCAAGGCCCTCTGGAAGCCAAAAACACCCTCCCAGAGCCTCTGTGTGAGCTGAAAATCAACTGGCCGGCGCACACATGCACATTGGAGCTGAGCTAGGGCAACGGCTCACATGCCAGCAGATATGGCTCCACGTGCCGCCTGTGGCACCCGTGCCATAGGTTCGCCATCACTGGTCTATAGGGACATCCCTATACAGAGCAACTTCACTTCCATGTCTCATTACCATCTATTGCTTTGGAAAAAAAGTCAGATGGTTACATGTGAGGCAGGGGGCTACTTATAATCAACTATAAAATAATAATCAAAGATCCTTTTGACCTATCACCTATTTCTTGTTGATTAGTAAAAGCACATTTGGAGAAATTAACTTTGTGGTTTTGGAAAGTACCGAAACTTTGCATGTTGCAATAGACCTACTAACGGTAGGAGATGGTGTAAGTTACCAGGGTGTATCACGCATATAGAACATGTGAGGATGTATACGTCTCTAATTTCTTTATAAGGTATGATATGAGATGCTATTGGTGGTCAAAAGTAGCGCCTCGAGAGAGGCTAGGATTGTAAAAGATAATCATGCTGGGTTCAGAATCTGTCATGCTAATGCTCCGAATCATTGGGCACAATAAACCTGAGTTTCTCCAACTCTTCGTGGTCAACAGACTCAGCTGCTACACATGCAAGTTTATCTAAATCCAGACAAGAGAGAGGTCACTATAAGCCTTTGATTTTTCCATCTATGCCCATTCCAATGGATTTCCAGGAGGGGTTGGTTTTTCTGGAATACATAGTGTTGGTTGGATAAATTAACTGCTTCCGATCCCTGGATATACCAGCTGCTGAACTGCTGATATGGCTGACCTCTACTGTCATATTAACTCCCTGATTGCTGTGGGTGATTTGTAGGTCCAGGGCTTGTTGGAACCTGTCCATTTTGGCTGCAATTTCATTTAATGATTGCAATATAAAAGTCAACGTCTCTGCAGACAGAAAGCAAGTCTTCTGGAAAGATTTAGGGATATAGTTGTTATGGGGGGCACCAGAAGCTTTCTCCAGGAATTTTGCTCCTTGCTTTGGGGGATGATTGGGGCAGTGTCGTTGGAGAGTTGAAGAGTTGGGCAGTGTAATGCAGGGAAGCAAAATCTTGCAAGAGGATGCACGCACACGTGAGATTTTGGCTTTTTCTTGCTTCCGCGCATGCGCGGAAGCAAAAAAAAAGGCAAAATCTCACGCGAGCGAGAGTCCTCTCACAAAATTTTGCTTCTGCGCATGTGCAGAAAGCAAAAAATATTTTAAAAGATGGCACCCACGACGGCCCAGTTACAATGGCACTGGAGCCGTTGCACAATTTGTGAGCCACTACCGGGCCGGCAGAGTGCCCTGCATCGGTAGCAACCCACCCCTGGTGTTATGGCTTGGTCCTATGTTATTACAGTCTTTGGAGGTGAAAGCCATGGATATATGACTCTTATTTTTAGTTGCCTCTGTGTTGGGGAGGTAGGAGTTGATCCTCGTCTGCTTTTCTTCCTTGTTAGATTTATGGGTTCCAGTAACCTTGCTGGGGTTGGTCCAGGTTTTTTTCTAGCCCTTGAGAGGGCAGTTTCAGGGGCATCAGGTTAAGCCAGAAGTGAGAAGATCAATGTCGATCCTGAAGATGATATATGTGTAGCCATTTTATATTGTCTATTCTTTTCTTAGCTTTTAGGTTTGCTAGTAAAGGAATTTAGTCACCACTGTCTAAATGTTGAGAAGAGGGTTATAGAGATAAAGGGGGAATGTTATGTCTAGGTGGCATTTCTTCCCATGGAAACAGAGATGATGCCTGCACCTGGAGGAAAGTGGAGTTTGGAGTCACCAGACTGATAGCGTGAGAATTGATTGGAGATTGTGACTCAGGGGGGATGTTTCTGTTTTTTTGCTTTTTATTGGGTGTAATTCCGGATCCGGGTCAGAGTCGGAATTGTACCAAGTCCTTGCCAATTTGATATGTTCCTAATAAATAGACTTTAATTAAAAATGAATGCCTTGGATTTTATGTCATGGGACATCTTACTTGGAAGCTTAACAGATGGTTGTTTATATTTCATAACTGCTCCTCTAATTTATATAACAAAGTTGATAAAAGTAAAATAAAAGAATGATAGCAATAATAACAGAATGTAAAAATAAATTCTAATTCACATCTATTATTTTACATGTTGAAAAATCATTTCCCCCCACCTTTATAATAGTGCTATATTTATTTGTTACAGCAATAGGCAGTACTCAGCCACCGTTGGACTGCCTGAAAATGGTTAAATTTTTCGCTTTGAAGTTAAGTTATAAAAAGTTTAAACTTTTAAACAAAATTTAAAGAGCAACCATAAAAGAAAATAATGACAAAGCTCATATTTATACATGCCCCCCAAAATGGCATGCATTTATCCATGTAGTGACTAGCAATCAAACTTGACTCAATGGAGTCTTAAGTTTTTTTACTTCATAATAGCCACGCCAACCACTCCCACTTTCCTGTCATTTAAGACTAGCCACTCAGTCCTTAATTAGTACAGGCAATCCTATCTCAATTGTTTAAAATTTTAATCTAGTGATAATCTCACATATGACTTTTAGAAGGAAAGAAGGTGAATGCTGCAGTTTAATGTTGTAGCAAATGTCTTGTTTAGAATTGGTTTTTATTCCTATTTCTGGTTCCAGGCCAAAGTTTAATGGCTGCTATAAAATTACATTCTGTGCAATGCACAGAAATACTGCTCATTTTTCTATTTTAATTTAACTTTTTTTTTAAAAAACTTTCTTGCGCTTTTTGCTTTCTCTTTGCTTTCTTTCTTTTTCTGTTTCTTTAGTGATTTTATATTAGCTTGCATTAGGTTTTTTATCTTCTTTGTGGAAGTTTTAATAAAAATATATTTACATTTTATTTATTTATTTATTTTAGTACATAAGATGTTTAAAATACTGAAATGTTAGGAAAGCATGTGCACATGTCTGGTAAACATTTTTCTTCTTCAACAAGCCATAAAACATTGAAAATTATAGTGCATACACACCACTAAATTTGTATAATATATAAGAGAGAGAAAGAGAGAGAGAGGGAGAGAGAGAGGGAGAGAGAGAAAGAACACACATCTCATTAGTTTAGGTATAGCTCTGGCTATCATGTTATGATCATTAAAATGTTATTGAATTTCTGATTCTTTGCTCTTTAAATGACAGCTTCAGCATTTGACACTGGATGTGATTAATTTCATTTGATTTATCATCTAAACTGATTACCTAGAATATAGCATAGGTTATAGTAATTTTTAGTTGCATTTTATATAACAATAATCTCTCAAAGCTCTCTCTGATCTTCAACTCATTTCCATAGATATAAATTCATCTCAGCCTATGACTGAGAATGCTGTCTTCCATGGGATGGAATGGAATGAAAACCAAAGATACCTGAAGGTATCTCTAGTGAAATATGTTAAGTTTCAGTAACATTACTGTTAGAGATAAACCCACCCAGTTGTCCATTCCACTTCTCCTGGGGTTTTTCAATATGAATATGAATTCATAGTTAAGAGCCAACAAACTAGATTTTTTCCCATTCCAAATCACTTTCAGTTTTCAAAGTATTTATGTATTAATCTATTCACCTCATATATAGCTATGGTTATTTAAAATAAGTGTTTTACATGTATTATACCTTTTTGCATAAGAATTTCATTTAAGAAAAGTAAACGATTTCTGCATTCTAACAAGATATTCATGAAATTGGTTCTTCCCAGATCAAATCCTTGATCCCTCATTAAAACATATGTCTGTCTTGATCTCAATAGCTTCACTATTAGGGGTGCTTCTTAAATAAAGTTATGGCCTGTTTATTTAATGTTTTCTTTATTTCACTTGTCTTCCAATTTGCCACATTCTTGGTAGACAATACACCAAATATTGCCCTCTAGTTTGAATTGCAGTATCAGTAATTGCTGCCTCACGTTAACATTTATTTAAAGCTACTGATTTAACATTTAAAAATTCTGAGGTTAATGGATTTGTATTCACAGATCCATTAACCTCAATAAAAACAAATGGGACCCCTTGTGAACTAAAATAAGCATAGATCAAGGATACACTTCCACTAATACTTACTGATAGCATTTAGACTATGCTGCTAAAATGTCAGATCACTAAAAAGAGTGGTAATGCATATTCAAGGTGAATTTCATTGTTTTATCATGACTATGACCTCCATTTCAACAGCTTAAGATAAAGTAAGTTCATACAGCATTGGCCTGTAAACATTTACTGCTTAAATAACATACTTCAAATGTTCTTGCATCTTGAATATTGCAAACAAATTGATTTTCCTAATTAAGTTCAGCATTCTTATTTGTAGAATGTATGTCCAGTAGTACAAGATTAAAAGCTAAACTATCCAGTCTGACAACCTTCAACCACTTATGGTTTCCATAATGTTTCTTGTTGTTATTCAAATGGGAGTTCTACTGCCAGTGTCAAATTTGTGATAATAAAACAAGAGAAAAAAACTAAGAATAATAATTTCAAATAAAAATCAAGATGATTTCCCTACTTTGAGTGCCTGCATTTCTCTAACTGAAAGGACATTTTATACTCGTATTTCATCTCGGTTCTTTGCCTCAATCATGCTTCTTCAGTATTATGCAATCTCTCTTTATAATTAGGATATATTATACTTACAATCTATCTATCTATCTATCTATCTATCTATCTATCTATCTATCTATCTATCTATCAATCAATCTATCTATCTATCTATCTATCTATCTATCTATCTATCTATCTATCTATCTATCTATCTATCTATCTATCTATCATCTATCTATCTATCTATCTATCTATCTATCTATCTATCAAAGATAGATTTGGTAGTTCTTGACTATGTAATTCTGTTTCCTTATAGAACCAGATTTTATTCAAGAATTTTGAACAAGCTTGTAGGCATGATTTTGGAGGCCCTTTATGTGAATCCAGGTAATTACTGTCCATTTGGGATCATTTAGAAAATTCTGTGCTGTTGGCAAGATCTATAATGGATTCATAAAAAATAAACTATACAAAAAAACATCACAGTGTCCTTTTTAATAGTGTGACCAATTTAGTTAACAACAGGAACAGGACAGATATTGTATATCCTGATTTCAGAAAATATTCATCATGAGATCTTAGAAGAAAAGATAGCAGAATGTGAGCTGCAGTATGATAAATTAGATGTCTAAAGAAATGATGGAACAATTGTACTCAATAGAGGACATCAGTGACTTAATGTCAAGAAGGAGAAAAGGCTGAGTTGTGTACCACACAGCTCTATTCCTATAGATTCAGAAATATCTTTAAAAGTTAGTGCAGTGTGCAAACCAGAAAACTAGAAACCAGAAAAGCCACATAGTTACAGCAGAGACAAATGAAAACCCTGCATTTGGTTAGGAAAAAAACCCAAAGACGGAAATATAAGATGAAATAGGGAGAACCATATTGGGTAGAAATACAGCAAATTAATTATTTGTTATAGTTACATTGTGTAAAGTTACCACAAACATTGAGGTAGCAAATACTGTACCATTTTTTCTAGGAGTAATGCAGGGTTGCTTTCCTATGAGCCTATGGTCACAATATTTTCATCAACCGATCAACACATGATCTTCTTCTATGAGCAGTTATGTTTTAAAAAGCCTTAATTAATATAAATATTTCTTAGAAATAAAGGTAGTCCTGAATTTTTTTTTAAAAAAAGAGTAAGCACGTAAAGTTTTATAAAAACCATTAAAATCTTACTTTTGATGGAGTTGCAGAATGTCTGGTGGGGTAATTAAACCTCTCAACTGTGACTTGCTCCAAGAAAATCTAGAGAAAAGTTGGTGGAAATTATTCTGCAGAACAGGAAGTTGTTGATGAGGGCAGTATATCAACACCTGCCAGTTCTATCTCAGGAGGATGGCTCTTGATAGATTTGGACATTTTCCCTTCCAAACTAGGTTGAAAAATTATGTCTCTGGCTTTTTGCCTAAATCTTTAAGTGACTCCCTTTAGTAGAAGGGAAAATGCAGCAGAGGCTACATTCTAGGGTCACTTTCTTTCATGTCATTGAAAAGGTTTTCCAGGACAGAATTTTATTCCAATATTTTGGCCACTGTGAGACTGACACTCATGCCTTGGTATACTATCTCATTCAGGTCTTTATTGGTGAGTTTTAATGCCTTCTCTGCCAAGCTTTCCTGTCACTGTAGCCTTCCTCACTTATTTGCTGTGTAACACACATTATATTTGACACTGTGTTTTATATTTACGTTCAAAATAGCTGACATTTTTCATCTAATCTAGCCAAACATTTTTAAGCAGTTATTGATTGATACTGTCCCAGGCTGTAGAAACATTATCAATAATATTGTATACTGACTGAGTTCCAGTAGTCCACAATGATGGTGTCCTTGCTGGCATTGAAAGCTTCACAACCGTTGCTATAAAGTTTCTTCATGTAGTATGGCTTGGGGGCACAAAAAGAAATTCCATGATAGGGCAGGCACTAGCTGAGGAAAATTTAACATTTCCTGAGCCTGGGTAACATGATCATAAATTGGAATTTCAGCCTCACAACAATGCTGGCTACTAGGCTTTTCTCCTCACAAATCCTCATCACCTTACAAATCCTAAAATGTAACTGTTTTTCCATCTTTTACATGGTTTCATCATCTGCTATAGATTTTACTTTAGCATTTTCTAGAGTGATCTCGTATGTAATTCGGTAAATTTCCTCTTCCTGTTTTGGGATGTACTGTATTATTGATTCACTAACGTTGAATTAATGACCCACAATACTATAACTCAATACTGAATGAAGCTTTTCTACAATGTGTCTTTTTTCCATAAGGTATATCATATCATTCTTGCCTTTAGGAACACTAGTCTACAAGGCTATTTTAATCAGTAAGATCATTAGAAGGCAGAATGCCTCCTTGTTTGACCTCAGCTGGGAATGTGTGTACATGTGCATGTCTGCAAATGATACAAAAACATTGCAAATATAGATTTGGGGATTACAAATGCTATGGGGTAGGCAAATTCATAATTGTGGAAAATACAATGCATATTGACTAAATACAAAAAGGAATGGTGCATCTTGATGAATAAGTTCAAAATACATTAGGCTTATCTTCAAAAGCTAGACTGAACGTTGACACTAATGCTGTAGATGTTTAAGGATACAAATGGACTGATTTTTTAAAATAAAAAAGCCAATGAAGGCCTTGCAAGTGAATTCTAATGGCCACTGTACATGAAATGCAAGCCCTATTTGAAGGGATACCAATATTTACATTATTGCAAGAGATAACCTCTGTGATCTCTTCTATGATTTATTGCAAGCTTTGTTATAGATTAGTCTTGTTGAACCACTGTAGTGATTCTGATCACTTCAAGAGAGTCCTGACAAGGACTATTGATATTTGCTGTTTTCCTATAACTCACACCTAAAAAAAAACATAGTTATAAAAACCTCTTGGAGGATTTTTCAAATGTGGAATGATCCTGCTAGAAAATGGGATATGATTTTGCTACTCAGTTTGCCATTATGCCACTGAATGTTTATTGCTTTTCATGCCCACCCTGGGCAACTATTTTATAATAGTAGGCAGAACCTTTAAAATATGTACATTGTGAGTAGCAACAGAACAAAAAGCAAATATTTTCTATTTTACTTATTTAGCGAGAGTATTTTTTTACCTTTTCTGGGCTAGCTAATACATATAAAAATAAGAAAAAGGATCATAAGTTTTATTATATACAATTTAAATGAAAATATGCAGTTCAATCATGCAAAAACCCAAAACTAGGGCTTCTATAAGCTGCCTGGGGAAATAGTGAAGCCTTCTTAGTTATGGTTTTCTTTTCAGGTCAAAAGTGAATGAGTGTTTACCAGTGTTTGTTTAGTGGAGCCTGGTTAAATGAAAAGATTTGAATTAGGTGACCTCTGAGACCCTTTTCAGTTCTCAAATGGAGGGATTATCGATATGTTTGTTTCACAAAACAGAACAGAAAGTTTTTTTCAAAAAAAGGCCCTCGGATTCTGTAACATCTCACAGGATAAAGCTGGGTTTTCTGTGGCTTTATTATAACCCTTCCTCTAATCTAAAGATAAACAAGTGAGCTTTTCATACCTTTACATGCCTTCTTATATATTACATCGGTGTCTGTCATATTACATTACAATACCCTCCCTGGGATAACTGTAACATATTCTTGTATACTGCACATTGTTGTTTTTTAATGTTCAATACTGAATATTTATTTTTTAAACTCTTTGATTAATCAATTATGTTTTTTAAAATTCAGAAAATTACTTTATTTTATTTTGACTGGAGAGTTCTAATTTCTTTAAAAATTACAAAAATAGCCCTCCTCAAAAGCCTACAACTACAACTTTGCTTTTTAGCAATCCTATCTTTAGTAAAGATATCTACTAGCTTTACTAAAAGCTAGTAAAGATGGAATTGTCCTAATCTAGACAGTTATTAGTGAATGAGGGAAAACAGTGCTGTTAACTGTGGCATTATGTTTTATGTATTTATGCCAGTGGTGGGTTGCTACCGGGGTGGGCCACTCTGCTGTCCCGGTAAGGGCCGATTGTGCAATGGCTCTGGTGCCGTTTTCACTGGGCCGTTGCGCAGCGCCATCTTTTTTTTCAATTTTTGCTTCCTGCGCATGCGCAGAAGCAAAATCTTGTAAGGGCGCTCGTACACATGTGATTTTGGTGATTTTTTTGCTTCTGCGCATGCACCAAAATATCACGTGCGCAAGTGTCCCCTAGTGAGATTTGAGAATGCAAAATCGCATGAGGGGATGGGTCTGCGCATGCACGCAACATCAGGATGCGCGCGCATAGCACCAGTATGCCAGTGTGAAGAACCCACCCCTGATTTATGCTATTCATTCTTGTGGTAGCTTGTAGCTGTCTGTCTGTCTGTCTGTCTGTCTGTCTGTCTGTCTGTCTGTCTATCTATCTATCTATCTATCTATCTATCTA
>JANHGD010005244.1:84106-94617 GCA_027560375.1 Imantodes cenchoa | reverse complement strand
AGGAAAGAGAGAGAGAGAAAGAAAGAAAGGAAAGAAAGAAAGAAAGAAAGAAAGAAAGGAATCAGCTGGCCAGTGCGCACATGCGCACGCTGGAGCTGATTGAGGGCAACCTCTCGCATGCCCTCCAATATGGCTCCGCATGCCACCTGTGCCATAGGTCCGCCATCACTGCCCTATATCATGTCAGTATTACTTTTCTCTTTTTTGACCATTGATCAACTGTGAAGCACAAGGATACATATTGTAGCCATGGAAAACTTATTTATTTAAGGGAGCAATTGTGACTCATTTGAATTGGGTTTCAGTTCTGAATTACACTCGGTTCTGCATTTAGGTTCCTTTGTTTCCAAACAATAGCACCTGAAATCTTAAACCTTTACTGTATAATTTTGGTAGACTGGCATATTGTATAACATTGCTGTCTTATGATGTAGTTGCTTTCAGTAGATGCTGGTGTTAGTTGACTTCCTGGGGATGCCCATAGCAGGTAGACCAGTGGGAAGGAAGCCTGGAACCGTACTATTGTTTTATAGATTGCACACCTACTCTTCCTCCTCTGCTTTTGTAGTACTTCTTTCTGATTGTCAGACTGCAATCCATACCTACCATACCTGTTCCGTTTTTTCTATGCTCCCCCAACCCCCAGGGTACTGCTGCATATTCCATTCAAATATGTTTCCTCATTTGAATAATATTTGCTGTAGAAAGACCATCGACTTCACTTTGCCTGGATTTATAGTCCAAAGTAAAAATGCAGACAGGACTGTTGTGGGATATATAGGCCCAGCAAAGGAAAAGGCTGGCCAGGGAAGGAGATGCATGACGTGAGAAAGCAGCTTTCTTCTGCATGAAAAAACTATGAAGTCTATTAGGAGAGAATGGTTTTAATTACTGACATCATTTCAAAGCAATCTTGCTGAAAAGTGACCATTTGTGGTCAGATCAGGCACGTGTTGGAATGGGGGTAAAGCATGTGTTTTGAGACTGCAGAGAAAATTTTCCATTCCGCTGCAAAACTGGCTTAATAACCATTGCAAACCAACTATGTTGTTTAAAGTTGAAATACTTCAGTCATCTGCTAAACAATAAACCTGTTACTTTGAAAATATATAACTGGGTCAAAATGAAGTTTGAAGCTTTACTTTTGACCTTCTTTGGTGTCTGCAGAGTGTTCGCACAGAATGAGTCCCCGGGGGGAAAAATACGTCCTAACTTTTGTAGAGCTTTTAGTTGATGATGATGAATGTTAACCACTTGATCAATAAAAGAATTACACACCCCACTGTGATTTGAAACATGGTGTTATTTCCCCCATTTCTTTTCCTGCTCTTGGGGTTTCTGCCAAAAACATCAGAATTGCTCACACAATGTCCATTATTGAACTGGAAACTGTGAAAGAAAGCATAAAAGTGATGATACCTAATGAGACTATGTTCTTGGGCAGCAGACCCATATTTCTTATCAGCTGGCAAGATCTCTAAATTTATCTCATGGTTTGAAGTAGCTGAATCATAATACACAGTACTGTCTGCAGAGAGATAATGCAAATTAGCTCTAGGGCATAATGGAGAACTACTATAGCACACTCAAACACGATGCAAGGAGCTATTCACTTAATTCTAACAGTATTCTGTTAGAAGGATTAATCAATCCAAACTGGATTTAAAAGCAAGGAAATACAAAGAAAAATCATGAGCTTCAGGATAGCAGACGAGAAACAGTCATACAAGTCACCTGATCGTAGTTGTTCCAGCAGACTATCATCCATTATATTCCTACATCAGTGATAATGATTGCTTTTAGATTTGCATATTACTTCTAGATTTAATGAAATCTTTATTTGAAGATGCATTTTCAATTTAAAAAGTTGGAGTGGGAGAATATGCAGAATATGTCCCCATGGGCAAAAGAAAGTTAGATAGGAATAAAATTTGGAGA
This sequence comes from Imantodes cenchoa, assembly GCA_027560375.1. NCBI lineage: Eukaryota > Metazoa > Chordata > Lepidosauria > Squamata > Dipsadidae > Imantodes > Imantodes cenchoa. Next base: position 92,679 of record JANHGD010005244.1, on the reverse strand, counting down.
AAACATAAAGCTTGCTCCCTTAAATTTCTCACGTTGTAATGCTAAACCACATTATCCCTGGTGATCTGAAATTCTGCTTTAGTTTTAAAGTATTTATGGCGATAAATTGGGATACTTTCAGAGTCAGAGTTTTCTCATTGTACACACAGATGATCTCAAGACCTATTAATTGGCTTCCCTTTCCAATTTTACAATCTATCTTTTGACACCTGAATTTATGAGTTATTCCAAAAAACCAGATCACCACTGGACTGAATAAAAAGAAAATTCCTGGGCCAGAATGGATAATCCATTTGAAGGGGGGGGGGCGATTCTAACAGGACGAGTCCCAGATTAGGAATGAAGTCCAGTTTCATCAGAATTGCTTGCAAATTTTGGAAATGTGAAGAAAGAGAAAAAGTGCACTCTTAAAGAAACCCATCCATGTCATTGTGCTCCTCTGTCATGAATGAACAAAGAGAAAACAAGGCTACCTAGATTAGTTCGTATTATTATTTTACCTGTCTGAATGAAGAAGTAATTGTAATGATTGCGAAGGCAGTGGTGGAGTCAGCTGCTTGACAGGTTGAATCTGGGTGCAACTCTGTTGTCTTTGCCCACCTAAATAACAAGAAGATGGTGCCCAGAATGCAGTAGTAGATTATGCCTTTCTACATTCCAGGAATCAGTTCTTGTAATTAAGCTGTAATATATTTGAGTAAGCTTCTATTTTGAATACTGATTGCTCTTTTTTTAACCATATATGCCTTTCTGTTTCTTTATGTTGTGTTTTGAGTGTGCTTGTGCGTGTGTGTGCGTGTGTGTGTAGTCTGTGTATTCTTCTATAGAAGTAGTTCTGAAGTTTTTTTTCCCCCTTGCTTGTTTTAAAGTCCCTTCTTCTCTCCCACATAATTGCAGCACTGGTCAGTTTCATAAGTACTGTATATCTCCAACTCTGTAAGCTAGAATCAGAGCCATGCAGATAAGGCTGTCATCAGAGATAACAGCAGTCAACAACCCACAGTGTCATTATCTCAGCAAAGGGAGAAAGCAGGCAGCTTCCCTCAATATACAAAGTGCAGCAGTTATATATGTCTCCTTTACAATGATAGATGAGATGGGATAAAGGGGGAATCCAACAGAAAACCTTCAAAGCCTGTTTGATTGCATCCTCCCTGTTCCAAATGGTGAATATCCCCCCCCCCTTTATGCACAGCAAGCAATGTGTTTCCATGTGTGTTACAAAGAAGAGATCAAAATGATTGCAACGGAGGAAAAAATTCACTCCTGCGAACCTTTATTCAAACGGAATTTCTGCAAAGGAAATAAAAATAGCAGTTTTTGTCAAATACACTAAAGTGGAAGACAAACAAATCTGACAGATGAGAGCTTTTTAATTTCAAAAAATAAAAAGAATAAAAGGGAATTTATTTGCAATAACTTGATCCCCGCTCAAAAAATCTGAAGCTCTTATTTATTCTCCATCTTAATCAGCCTTCATCTGTAAAGAGCAGCTCTGGTGTGCAGCCTACTCAGAAGGATGTAAGAGTCTACAGCACACTCTCCTCACCAGAACCAACTTTCCTGCCAGAAGTGCTGCTTCCAAGCCGGTCCTTTGTCTCAGCGCCAATACCATGAAGCCTCCCCCTAAAGGTAACATGTTATAATTGTCCTCGAAGCACCTAAGCCAATTGCTAAACACCAATCTAGTTGAGTCCCAATAAATGCCCTAATCAAAAAATACTGAATTCCAGAACAAAATGCATAATTGCTACAACCACCATTATTTTTTTTATTATAAATGAGATATGGAGTATAAACAGACGTTTGCTTTAAATCACAAATAAAAATGTTACCAGGCCGTGTTTCTTTATGCTCATTTTTGAAGTGACAAGAAAGACACAAAGGAGTGTTTAATTAAATCAAAGGGTATGGGAGAGAGAAATGGTCATAGTGCCTGCTATTATGTTACAGTTCACTAAAATGAAAACTTATTTTTAAACCTCTGGTATTAATTTGAGATTATTCAGATACTTAATTAAAAGTGCAGCATGTGTTAAATATTATTTCAACAAAGATTATCATCAAAACTCTATGTAATAAGATACTTCAGTGCTTAGAGCAATATTTTATGCAAATTTTCTGTGCCGCCAAATGAAGTTCCCTTCCTTTCCCCCCCCTTTTTTTTGCTCTGCAATTTGCTGCAACAAAATGCTCCAGCCAGAAGAAAAAGTTTCGGTAATAGCAAAAATATTTACAGATAACATAATGCAGGATATATCATCCTGGTGGTAAACATGCCTTCAAGATCAGCTCCTTTGCTGATAATGCCTTCATCTAAATGAACAGAGAGACAATCCCACAGACCCAGAGTCTACCATTGGGTAACTTTGCACTCCCAGAGGTTGCATTAGTCAAGGAAGAGTTTGGCTAGACGCTATCCTCTTGCTAAACAAATTCCAAATCTATATTAGGCAACACTGTTATTATGCTAATACAAAGATCTTGAAGCAGTGCACCAGCTTTTGAGTTCCCAAGAACACTCTTCACTGGGCAGGATGGAAAATGAGAGGAAGAAAGAAGGGAAAAAGTGCCGGACGCTGGAGCCATGGAGTCTGCATTTGTTCAGTTTAAGGATGAAACCTGGGAGGAGATTGCAGGCATTAAAAGAAGGCCCCCAGGTACCGTGATGATTTCAAATGGCCTCTAGCACTTTTTCATAGGGCTGCTAGAATGAAAGAGCAAACAAGCAATAGTTGATACCAAGGTGGAAAGTTCTAAAATCCAGTTGCTACTCCCATCTGCCCCCACCCCTAGGCAAAACTCCCAACTTCTTCAATTGATGAAAAACAGAAGGGAAATTCAACATAAATGGTAAAATTGGTCCCGTTTTATGCATATATATGAGGAATTAGCCAAATATTTGCAATCTTAGCGAGGTAAAAGATAAAGTATTTTATTTGCGGACGATTGACCATACATGTGTCAACTTTTTTTTTTAAATGCTTTTGTTTTGTTCAAAAGATAGCTTATGAGTGGAAAATTAAAATTTTAGGCTTGTTACATTAAAATTAAAAGCATTAATACCTTGTTAGATACACTGCATATTGAATTAGCACCCTGCGTGCGTGCGTGTGTGTGTATTTTATATATATATTCAGTCTCAACAGTTGTCATTATATGTATCTTAAGGACATAAAGCCAACTAAAGCAAAGGTGAAACGTTTATCCCCAAGTTGTTGCCTCCTTCACCTATGATCTTGGAGAATTTAAAAAATAAACTCTTGACACTTGAAAATCTGGAATAGGTATTTCCAGTGCATGATCAAATATGACCACCCATGCTAAATAATACAAGCCTGTTCCCCCTAACCTTTTTTTTTTGCTTTAGAGTCTACCCTATATTCAGAAGACTCTTGCAAAATTAACCAGAGCAGAATGACAATTCATGAAAATAAAATGAATAAAGAGAGAGATTTTCTCTGATAGAATGCCTTGACTATAGGTGCTTAATCATATTCAAGTAATGCAAAGGAGTAAAGGGCAGTCTTGCCGGAAAGCAGGACATGCATTTTTACCCAGGGAATTACATTTGATGCTTTCTGACCATCCTTGCTTATATTGTGTATGAGAGGGAACTATATTAACAGCCAAATAAAGGCTGTTAATCCAGCATGCGCTTTTCTATTTTCCTTGTTATTTGTAAATAAGAATATCAGTTGCCAACATGTGATAGCATAATCATAATAATAGAAGGAGGAGAAAGAGTAATAATCACTTTAAAGATTTAGACATAACTTTTATTAGTACACATTTGGAATATGTTTAACTAATGGTAAATCTTGCCTTTTTGAGGAATAAAAACAAGAACACTCACTTTACCTTTGAGAATGGATACAAAGCTTTATAAATGCTCATCCAAATTCACATTTTATATTCTTTAATTAAGCTTTTGAGGTGTATGCTTCCTATTTGGATTGAAGTTGGATAGCATTTCCCATTTTTTGAAGAAAAACACCTTTATTTTTGTGACTGGCAGAGCAAGCTCCGACCTGGCTGGGATGAAGGAGAGGCAATCAGAATTAACCCTGAAAATTGGCTGTAAATGCATGATTGCACATAGCAAGCAGTTGCTTCCATAAGAAAATCTATGGCCATTTCCTAGTGAATCTAGCTTATAGGCCAATGTGGCAAAAGCAGAGGCTTGTTTGCAGCCTGATTATTTAATAAAAGCAGCAGACATCAAAAACCAAAAGTGGGAGGGGGGGGGGGGAGCCTGCCATGAGAAGAAACAGGATAACACTGCCCTCTATTGGTCTTTGAGCAAAAAACCCCCAGATTCTTGAAGAGAGGTTTTTGGAGAAGGAAAAGGGCTAACATGTTTAATCTCTACTGCTAATTAAAGACTTCTTGGAGCTATCAGTTGTCATGAAGGAATCAGTGATTCTTTTTATTATGTCATTTTCATCCCCATGATAACTGAGTCCAAAGGACAATGAAAATATACAGTCTGATGAAGCTGTTAAACAAGTATGAAAATGCCTGTGTTTTTTGCCCTGCAGTCTAAACAATGTGATAATGGCAATAATAGCTCTATTCACAACACAGATCTCTCCCAGCACAACTCTTGTAAACTTTCACTATCTTAACTGTTAAACAAAACTTGGGACTTTATCAAGAACCCCTTTGTGTTTTATCTCGCCACTTTATTTATGTGCTATGAAATGATCCAGATAAGTGATAGAGACTATCCAGGAAACGAGAAGCGAGGAAGAAAATTAATGCAAAAGAACCTCAAAAGCAAAGCAAAAGATGCAGGGCTCACCAATGTACAGACACACATGCACACACACACACACAAAAAGGAAGAAAGAAAAGAGAAATGAGATATGGAAAAGAATTCTAGCACCAAATTTCAACTGCAGACCAGCTACAAATTTCTTATCAACATGGTCTCAATGCAAAGAAGGCCTTAATGGTGGATTTTCACTGGATTTACCATTTTTCTCATTAAAAGTGAACACACTTGAACTGCTCATCTTAGTGATTGTTCAGTTCCGTCAGGCCGAAACCATCGCTTGATTTGGAGCAGGGTTGAAATACAGAACTCTTTGTGAATGCACAGAGGGTAAAAGAACTCAAATGGCAGCATGCAGGTGGGTGGGCGGAGCCTCCCGTTCCCTTCGCGCGCTATTCAAACTGCCTTGTCGATTGGCTGTCAGCCGACGACAAGGCTTTTGCGAACCGGGAGCATTTCACCCCTGATTTGGAGACTTTGGCCTGCCACATATTATGCATTAGACTGTATTAGTGCTGTGAGAATTTGGGAGGGGTTGCTGCTTGAGGGAAATAGAAATGTAGCTATAACAAATTCCTTCATTCTCAAGGTCATCCTTTGTTCAACACCTGCCTAGAAGTTGATGGGAGTAATGGAACGTTGGCATGAAGGAGATTGGTCAACATGATGAACTTGTGGGTGTGGGAACAAGGGAATGAACTTTAAACTGGGTGGAGAAACTGAGGTAGCCTTAGATTCAAGTTTCTTACAGATGTGCCAACATGGCTCTGCTAATAAATTGGAACTTTGAGAAATGTCATGCCTCGGACTCTGATTTAATTTCAGATGCTATTTGGAACCCTGACACCCATATAACTACAAGCGACAGTCTGTTTTTTGTTTTGCTTTAAGGCCTTATTGGAATAGATTATTTATGAGTTGGTCAAAAGCCTCAGGTTCCAGAAAAAGCTAGGTGTGCAATTGCCCAATTTTTATTTTTTTAGAAAGTCAAGTTGGAAAAAGGAAATGATTCTGTAGGTTTAAAAAATAATAATATCCTTCTCTTTCAGATTCATGAATGGAAACTAAATGAGCGGGCACTAAATGTAGTCATGTGACGCACTGTCACAACTGAAGGCAGTGGGCAAGCTTAGGAAAGCTTAGGAAAGGGGCAGGCTATGGTGGCACACAGTTCTGTCCTCCGATATTTCATTCCCATTCCCTGTCTCCTGTCAGTGGTCGTCTGAAGGCAGCCATCTGTGAAATGGCAGAGCCTGCTGTAGAGTTTCCAGCAATGCTCCAACTCTGTCCTGGTTTGGTGACTTTTTCTAGTATGGCTTACATTTTAAAACCAGAATCTAAACAGTGACATCTAAAACAGCAGCATAAAATGAACTGTAATCAAAACAAATATAAAAGTTGGTCTGAGAAAATGATCCCATCCCGAAATGTGTGTAAATAGGCTGCTTCCTGCTTTTAATGGATACTTCAGGATAGGGGTTGCTTGTGGTAATCAGACAAGAAAAAGAGTAGTAAGATTTGAGCAATGCATCCAAGTCATACCCAGGCTTCACAAGGAGAGGTGGTTCTCTCATGACGTTTATAAGATAATAAGAATAGGCAATGGAGGAATGGAGCAAGACAGAATTTTTGCTTGAAGCGAGAGTTAAGGGAAAAACCATTCTAATTCGCCTTATGAATTCTCTGTTCATGGATATTTGCAGTTTGGTGTTGTGCAGCTTGGACTTGATTGTTCAGGATCAATCCTAACATACTCCAAATGATGCTACCAGGGTATCTGTCATTTTAGAAGAATTCCAAGGTTGCAGAAGTAGAAAAAATGCAGAGAAAAACACAGAAATATAAACCCTCACAAAACCCTCACTTGTAGCGGTAAGTAAGGACTTGGACCATTCCCATAGCCATGATACTTTCTGTTTCTGTATTGAGAAGGAAGGCAAAACAGGATGGAATAGTCTCCTGAAAGAGGCCACAAATGGAAACCCTAGATAGGAAAATTCTGCACTGCAATATTTTATTTTATTTCTTTTAAGTTTCTCTTGATCTGGGATGCACACCGAAGGGAGAAAAGGGGGATAATGATACAAATTACCCTCATAATTCAATCAATCAATTTTATTTAAAGCCATAAGGCCCCAGAGCATTTCTCTTAATTACAAAATTTATGTAGCAAAATAAATACAGCAAAAATAGAATGATAAAACTACCACAATGTGAGTAGGTTCTGTCATAAGATTTCAAGGCTCTACAACAGTTTCCCTATTTAATCCAGTCAGATCTCAGAATTTTCAGTTAAAAATGAGTTGTACAGATCAACTAGGCAACCAGGTTAGAGACTGTTGCTCTAGAGTAGAAAATGAAGTTTTTCCACATGCCAAACTTCTCTTTCTCATTCTAACTTTAAAGGGTTAACCATTCCAGTATCCCTATATAATAAATGGAGGGGAGATACCTTCAAGCAGTTTTCCCCAACCTGGGCACTCTCCAAAAGCATGGACTAAACTCCCATAATTCCCAGCAATGACCATGCAAATTGGGGAATTGTGAGAATAAAATCCCCACGTCGGGAGGGTGACTGGGCTGGGAGAAGGCTATTCTAGAAAATTATTGCTTACTTAAGAGCTCCAAATGAATTTATGGATGATATTACGTATGAAATGAGGATTTGGCGTTCGTATCCTTAGTGACTGCACTACATCAAAACCACTTTTCAGTAGCCCAGTGACATAAACTATAGTATGTTTTATGTTAATTACAATATGCCAGCGCATTAATTGCATATTGCAACTTTTGAATGAGCCCTTATTTTGGAATGATGTGAAATATAATATATAAAGAAGAATCTAAGTTGCACTAGCATAGCAATTAACACATTATACTTATTATTTATTTTACTTTTATACTGGCCTTCCTCACGCTAAAGCCCAGTTGACAATTTAAAGCAATCTTCTTCCATTAGGTCCCTCCAAAGTTGCAGCTCCTAGAACACCTAGGCATCTCCACACGCTAATCTAAGCTGAACTTGTTAGATCAACCCCATAATATTCTTGGTCTGGGCAAGCATACCTAGCCCTGAAAAGAAAATTGGTCATATTATCTAAATAAGGAGAAGTCGGGGTGAAAATGGGGAAGGACTTTAAAAACAGTAACTGCAGAATCAATACTTCAATCTCTCTGATCCTCATTACCTTTGGAAAACAGATGAAGTTAAGGAGACACAGTTCTTAGCTCTTTTGCCTTTGTGACCCCGTTATAAACCTTGATGGCTTGTCACAAGCACACACAAACCTCACAGTCATGGACATCTGCAACTCTTTCACACATGCCGGTAATTCTTGGTTGCCGTTGTAATGCTGAGGGCTGGGATGTTGGGGTCCTTGAGTGACAAAGTGAAATGTGTTTTCAGTTTGGTCCTGCTATTTGAGATAGCTGCTTGAATTCACAACAAATAAATAAAAAGGTAAAGTGTAATGGATCTGGTTTAATGAGATTTATCCCTGTAAATTAAAACTGTTTTAGTCAGCTCCAAAGACCTGATGTTTGTTTGCTTGTATGGCTCAAGGCATGGTGCTTATTAACACTTAGACACTCCGATCACATGTGAAAGCCAAAAATCTATCATACACTATAAGGCAAATGTTGTATGTCTGGGACCAATGGTTTTCTAGCCAAAAAATTGCAAAACCACTCGGTCCATTTGCATCAGCAAGGTATCATCTGAAAATCCTGCTGAGATTTCATTTTCCAGAGCAACTCTCCCTCCCCCCCCCCATTTCTTTACAAAAACATTTCTCTG
>JANHGD010005243.1:18728-31719 GCA_027560375.1 Imantodes cenchoa | reverse complement strand
CCCCCCCCCCCGAGAATCCAACCTAAATTAAGAGAAGCAGCAGAAAGCAGAAGGCCCAGCAGCACCAATGGAAAGAAAAGCCTTCCATCCCACGCAGCACTGGAGTGTGCGATTAAGATAGGGAAGAATCCCCCTCCCTTCTAGCACTGAGGATGTTACCTAGTTTGGTAATGAAATGTCTGCAAGAAAACAACCCGAGAGAGCAGCAAAGACCCCATGATGGAGAAAATGTCATCTTATCTGAGGGATGGGGAGTCGGTGCCCAACAAAGGTCGCCAATTTACAGTTCCTAGGCTTACAGTTTACAGTTCCTGGGCAATTTGAGTGTCTCCTTGAGTGTCTTGGATGGGCTTTGGCATTTAGCAACTTCTGGAGGGCATCAGATTCCTCAACCCTATTTTCAGCCACAGGTGAAAGCACACCTAGGATATTCAACCAAGAGAGGAAGGCTATGAGCTCCGGAAGACCTGTGGTTGGATCAGGAGCAGGCTTGGTCTGATTCATAGGGCAAGGATTTCTGAGCAGACTTCAGAGAAATGTCTAGATTTCTCCCTTGATCTGGCTAACATGACAACCTACTAAAGGTTCAACATCCAGTTGGAATGAAAACATCCTGCATCAAACCTAGAAGAGACAGGGGGTTTGGTTGTCATTGGAAGGATCCTGTCCCAAGGAACTGGTTGCTAAGTTCTCTGAAAAAGTTCTATTTTTATACTGCCTTTCCTCAGCTGCTGAGAAGTTCCTTGTGGATTGTTTCCACTTAGTTTTTATCCTGTTTTTACTTTGTTTTCTTAATTATTGTAAACCACCTCAGGAGTTTTAGAACAGAAAGCGCTATATAAATACTTGGAAGGAAGGGAGGCAACCTCCCATGTCCACCGGCAATGTAGCCTGTGCCTCTGATGTGATCCCTCATTGATAGGTAGCTACAAACCTTAAATATCTTGGTTTTGATAGAACATGGATGCAAGTGTATGCTTAATGTGCGTGCAGAGACCTATGGGTTTAATAGTTTATTTCTCCCTTTTAGGGCTTTATTACGAGATATTAAGATATTGGTAATGTCTCATAACATCCCCACCAGACTTTTTCAACAATGGAATGCCACCAAAGTGGAAGTGCCTGTAACTTTGGAAGATGTTACCCAGAGCCAGACCACAGAAGAAGTTATTACTGAGTGTCTTACACTCCTTCTCAAGATGGGCGTGTATCTTGCAACACTCAAGGTGAGAGCAGATTCCTTCAGCAGTTCTCTCTCTGGCCTCAGGGTCATTTCCCCAGGACCAGCACCTGATCCAAAATAGACTTGGCTGCATATAAGGATAATACATTCCAACAGTGGATCTCCTTCATTTGGGACAAAGTTGGTAGAAATGTACATTTCTGTAGCCAGAAAATCTCTCCAGCTTTTTCATTGAGACTCTTAGATGTCTTCAGAGAGCATAAGCACACCAAATCCCAGTAGATCAAGAAATCTGGCATTTCACTTGCTTACATCTCCTTGCTTTGGTCGAGATGCTACTGAATGTCTCCTCCATTTCTTCAGAAGCCAGTTCTTTCCTGCTCTTATGCCTAGTTAGGGGCTTGCACTGTTTTGACATACTGTATTCTAAGTTAACAATGCCAATATGTAGGGAAGAACTTGGGGACATACATGGGATAGTGCCAAAGCATGGTGGGGACTGTGATTTATGTGACCATAACTAATAAAAAACAATTATTGATATCTTTTTAAAAGAGCAGTATCCTGGTCATGGAAATACAGAATCTGGTTTCTCTAGTGTTTTGATTACTGGCAGGATTATTTTTAAAAATAGGTACCCAAAAATATATATTGATGACTCAGCTTGTCAATTCTGTACAATCCAAATTTGGCGCTTCCTTTCAGCTCCCAATCCCTATTCTTAAATCTGTAAGTTTATTTTAGGCCAAGCTTTTGAAAGGTGAGTTATCCGAGTAGCATTAGTTAAAGCAGAAAAGCCTGACCAAGTCAATGTATACACTAATTTTGCCAGGCTCAATGCCACAGGATTAAATCCGATGTGCTTCCTTTCTCCTCTTAAGGTGGGCAACAAAGGCCTGGGCGAGTGCCTCCACACTGCTGTGCCAGAGCTGCTGATCCCGGCGGAAACAATCCAGTATTTGTGCAGGAGCCAAGAATGTTTGAGCCCGGCAAAATTTCTGAAGATGTACAACAATCCTGTGCAGCCACAAATGGATTCAGGTACCTCTTTTGCCCAGAGAGGAGCCTCCAAGGCTGACCAGACAATTCACAGCCAAAAAGGAAAGTCTCCCTCCTTGGCCAGGCTTCAAGGCAGCCCCTGGTCAATGGGAAGCTTCCACAGGACTCCCCTGGGACAAAGCAAATCACCATTTTGCTAGAAAGCTGTAGGTTCTACTTGAAACTGAAGACGGTTGTAAACAGACCGTAGACATAGTAGCTTATACTTGGAAAGCTGGTGCTTTGCAGCTTTAGTGCAAGGGTCTACAAAATAGGTAACTTTAAGGTTTGTGGACTTCAACTCCCAGAATTCCTTCGCCAGCCATTAAGAAACCCCATCCTGGATGAGGAATTCTGGGAGCTGAAGTCCACAAGCCTTAAAGTTGTCAAGTTTGGAGATCTGTACTTTCAGTGGGGAGGCGGTGGCCCAGTGGCTAAGAAGCTGAGCTTGTCGGATCAGAAAGGTCGGCAGGTCAGTGGTTTGAATCCCTAGCACCGCGTAACAGAGTGAGCTCCCGTTACTTGTCCCAGCTTCTGCCAACTTAGCAGTTCCAAAGCACGTAAAAATGCAAGTAGAAAAATAGAGACTACTTTGGTGGGAAAGTAAGAGTGTTCCGTGTGCAGGGCTTCTCTCCCCCATCTTATCCAATCCTACCGGGACCCATGGTGCTTGGCTCTGCTCCCCACACTCACCTTTTGAAGCTCTCCAGACCTTGTCTCGTGGAAGGAGGGCAGCCCACGACATCCCTGGGCCACGCAGGGGAGACCCGAACGTGGCAGCCATTTTGTGCTGCCTGCTTGTGGGCAGGGACAAAATGGCAGCTGCCAGAAAAACTGATTCCTTTGCTGCCTTAACGACATCTGCACAGCGGTGCCGTGAATTCTGAACAAGAGTTGTGCACTTTGTAAAGGCAATGAAACGAAGCAGTCTCTCCCTGGCTGTGCAGCAGTGACCCAAATGCAGCTGCCGTTTTGTGACTGGGACAAAATGGCGGCCACTTCCAGGACTCTACCATGCAGCTTAGCAGCTGTCACAACAGGCAACCGTAACGGGCAGGCTCCATGTGTCTTACCTCGAGGACGACCTGTAATTGAGAATGCTGATAACCAAACCTTTAGCCCAGCTGTGTTGAAAAAAGCTGTGTGTGTGATACTGGTAGTCCCCGCCTTAGGACTAGTCGCTGAGCAACCGTTCAAAGCTAGGATGGGCCTCCCCAAAAGATCCTTATGACCCGGTTCCAAAGTTTCGACATTTAGCCCTCATCCCTCAGTCATACAGCCAAAGTTTGGGCACTCAGCAACCAGCTTGCATTTATGGCCACCCACAATGTCCCGCGGGTACATGACTGCTATTTATAGTTTTGCTGAAAACAGGCATTCACTTCTGGGTTTTGGCACAAATGCTCCGCAGGGAACAATGGATTGTGCAATAGCTGCCACAAAAAAGATTGTAAAATGAGGACGGTCACAACTGTCATGATTTATGACTGTGATAGGCAGGCTCCTGGGGATTATGGGAAAAAATCCATGGCTTTGGGCAGGGTCTGGGAAGCTTGGAGAGGCTCTACTCTCAGCCTCCTGGTCATATTTGGCACACTCCTACCGAGTGTGTGCACGCATGCACACGAGACCACTCCACTTTAGCCAACCCAAGACACAAAGGCAACATGTATGCACTCTCTGATTAGTCCCTGGGGAGAGACTGCACACACAACAACATGGGTGCACCAAAGAAAATACAGATGCTCTTCTGGTTATTGCTTGTAAAGATGTTGGAAAAATAATGTTTCCTTTTTCTTCCACTTCCCTCCCTCCTCCCCAGAAACAGTATGGCCTACTCCTACTCATATGTCTACATGAAACCCTACAGACAAGCTACCTACCAATGTGCTTACAGATGCATTTACAAATCCCAAAGCCCTGGGATGGAGTTGGCTTGAGAACTTTAATGTCCATCTCTTCACCCATGCAGCGGGAAAACAAAGCAAGCAATAAAGTTGTCAGGAAGACTTGAGAGTGGTGTGCTGGCTTTCTTTCAAACCAGGGCTAAGGGATTAGTGACTCTCTAGAACTTGTTGAACTTCTCATTCTTTGGGACTTGACCCCTTGTGACTAAACGTAGTTGGGAAGGGGAGAAATTGGAGGCAAATGCTTATCGGTGGTCTATACATCCTAGCATCTTCCAGGTTCTTGCCAAACTATTCCCTTTTTTTTCCCTGGGGTGATTCTGCTTCATTTCCCAAGCAATTTAATTCACTGGTGGATTAGGGGGAAAATACAGCTCTTTGGGTAGGAAAATGACAATAAATTGGTTTTACAGTGACAAAAAGGAGAATAATTTTACTCGTAGATGAACCCAACAAGATATCCAAAATAACTTTCAAAGTTCAACTCATTTATAGCAATACACATTTTCCAGAGTTCAGCTTTACAGAAGCTGCCTATGGAAGTTACAGAAACCAGAGCAGAAGGGTTAATACAAATATCTATGAAAAATAAAGGGGTAAAGAACCATATTTTAAAAAAGAATAGCACTGAAATGGTTAGAGAGACAGTACATTTCCTTCTACAGTGTCAAGTCCATCAAGGCACAAGAATACATCCACCGTTTAGAAAAGTGACCGATAACCAGCAGTCATCTTCTGCACCTGTAGCAATTTTTTTGGTTCATACTTTTAATGAAGTCTGCAGCATATCAGAGATAGCATGTCTCTTGCACGCCTCTCTTTGATACGGACAAAGAAGAAGAGCTCAACAGAGGCCTTGAAAGGGTTATGATTTCCATTACACATGCATTGCTTTGGATTCTTCTTGGAACTTTCCGGCAAAGGCCGTCTTGGTTAACAGCAGCAATCAAGCTTCTCATATAAGGTTTAGCAACAGCCAGAACACCCAATGTTAGCTTAGGCAGCTTTGTCAGGATACAGGTCATTAAACTCTCCTTTTAAAGATCACGTGTCTTCTCAGAAGACATGACGCAGGCAGTGGTACCATTCCTACTTTGTCGTCTTCTTTCTTTTAAAGCTCCTCACTGAATCCTGGACTGGTTAGGTTTTCATTGGGATAGAAAAGGCTGCTTTGGAGTGATTTTATTCTTTTTTTACAAAGCAGTGCTTTCAGTATCATGATCGAGATCAAGCACAAGGTGGTTGTGTGAATTCTGACTTGGCGAAGTCACCAATTCTGTGGCAGGAAGTTCCACGCCAGGAATGCCCCGTGTTTGCTCTTTAACTTCGGAACTGGTATCTGTGCAGAAAAGACATCAAACACACACAGTACAAATGCTGAAAGATAAACTCAGGCTGGCTGCTGATCCACAAAACTCCCTCTGTTGCCAATACTACGCTAAAATGTCTGAGTTCAAAGGAGAGCAGGAATTACAATTCAGCGTCTGACTTCAGAATCCCCTAACAACGTACTTTATTCAAATTTATCATGTGAGCCATAATGGCTAGTAACTTTGTTGTGGAAGGAGCCTGACCTTCTCAGAGGTGACAGGATATGCCTTCACCTTAAAATTTCAAATTTGAGCAGCACAGCTCCTGTAAAACAGAGAGCTTTATTCTCAGAGCCAAAATTTCTTCATGTCATTCAGGGAAACTGATTTTGGCACAAGCTGGAAGTCCAACTGTCAGGACCCAGCTAGTATAAACTTAGGTAATTCTGGAAAAGCACAAACTGCTTTAGTGGGGAAGCATAATTTGAAGAAACAGAATTTTGTTCATTTGTCTGAATGTGCCATATTCTGGGCAAAGCTGGTTGGGCCAGGGGCTTTAGCGCACCTGCAGAGAGTAGAATTCTATGGGACCTGGAAGTGGGCAGAGAACCCATTAGCACAAACAATTATGTTGTAACAATTTGGGAGGGTGGGAATTGCCTGTCATGGCTACCAAGCTCTCTTCCCCGTTTCAAAATCCAAGAAACATGAGTACAGATGAGCTAGGCTGTTTCTACACTCTTCTCCCCCCTCCCTCAATGAAAAGGTGAAGAGACATCTGACATGCAGGTGGGACTTCATCTCCACAGACGTGCACCCCTGGTGTGATGGGTCAAAGGTATCCTTTCCCTTTCCCTTTCAATGCAGAATGACTACAAAATGGAGTTGCCCCTGCTCTTGTGCCTTTCCTCACCATCAGAGATGCAAACCCAGTCACAGCTCTCTGTACTAAGTTCTGCTCCTGTCTGACAATCACACGTGCAAAGTTTAGCTGGTCATTGGATGGGCCCTCCCTTGGCTCTAATGGAAGAGCTTTAATGATCCCAAACTTCCATAGGGTTGGATGAGGGTTGCTGCTAACGCACAATGGGGCATGAGGCAGAGCAGGGGATCAACCGGACTGCCTGCTTTTTAGCCTCTGTGGGTGTGGTGGAATGTTGTCTGGATTCCCAGGAGGGAGAGGCTGCAGGCCAGAGGACCAAGGGACAGGGACTACGTTTAGATACTCTGGTTGGGAGGAAGAGGGTCAAGGCAGCTCCTCCCTAGACGTTCTCGAGTAGATCTTACATGATGCAAGTAGCTGCTTTAGTTTGGCAAGATTTCTGTCTGCAAGTGAGGAATGATAAAGGCTCCAATCTGCTCTTCACCAGAGAGATGCTTTGGCTGCTGTATCTTCTTTCTAGTCAAGGTCACCTCCAGCAAATTAGGCAAAATTTGGAGCTGAGTCTCTACACATAAAAGATTAGACATCACGCTTGCCAGAGCTCTTGGCCAACAATACTGCAACTAGGGCAAAAGAATGCACATCGACTCACTTGGGGCAACGGCTGCTTATTCCAAGATTACACCAATTTTGTATTTTATCAAGAATACATAATTCACCTGAGCTTCCAATCCATACAAGAGGCTTTTCTCTCGGATTCTTCTTACCCTGCATGTTAAAGCCCTGGGCAGCAGCGGAGGGGCCTTGTTCACACTATAAGGGAACAGCAACCAGTGCCAGGACTGGCAAGGACCTGCAAGGTTGCCCTTAACTCTCTGTAGGAGAGAACTCAGACTGCAAATTCGTCAGCACAAGGATGGAGGGAAGAACAGTGGCGCCTCTCTGTGTGCACCTTTGACTTCTATCTGGACATGCTATGAAGCTCTGAAGGTTTGGAAAAGCAGAACTTCATTCCAGTGTCTGCTGATGAAAGGTTGACAAATATGGATCAGGGAGGGGCAGTAGACCACAACGCATTAAAATGGAGATCAACGTTACAAACAATGGACAAGAAAAGCATCACTCCTTTCACATGCAGGATTAGTCCAGGTGCAAGCAAGCCGGGTTATGGTGACCAGTTAGTAAGAAACAAAAGCAGCATCCATGATTATGCAACATTTGCAACATATCCGGCCAATCGGAAGGCCTCAATTTCCTCTTACCATTTCCAATTTCAGTTCCTATTGAATAAGGCAGCTCAAACATCTAGATTATTTAATAAAATTCTCAATTAGAATATTATTTGTAGATATATTACAACCTAAAGATTCAAAGGGTTATTTTGGCAGCTGAAACTTGTTTTGTTCCAGGAGCCATTACAAGTCTGCAAGGGTTCTCTGGATCAATATGTTAGAATCTGGTAAAATTAAGAGATGGGCATGCGCTATTTCATTCTGCCAGAAGTCAAGACCTAATATGCTGCTTAAAATTAACATTAAGCGTTATTATAAAGCGCCCAATCCAGATTAAGAAATAAAAAGAGCCTGTAAATATTGATGCAATCTGGAATAAATGAGTCATGTATGCACTGCACCCACAGGGAAATTACTTTGTTAGCTAGCAAGGGACGAGGCTTAAATCAAAGAACAAATGGTTATTCCCCCTGTCTGCCATCTACAATCGGAGTATGATAAAATTCAGAGCCAGTCTTCCCATCATCTAACGAACAACAGCGCTGAGATTTTCTCAATGTTTCTGAATGCAGCCTGTATGAAAAGGCCACCAGCAGCCCGTCTGGGCAGCAAGGAAAGAAGAAACCCACAGAGCAAAAGGGCTAAAACCTGCCTTTCCTGATCTGGGCCCTTCCTGATCATTGGCTGTGCCGCTATAACAACACAGGAAGGAAACCTGACACCTTGGCATGTTCTTCAGTGTGAAAGAAAATAATTTTGATGGCTGAGGAAAATCAGAGGGAAGGCTGCACTGCTACCATTGGTGGGAAGGAATGGGGAGTAGCAAAGGATGAGACCCCAAAGCCCAGAAGATAAAATTAGGATTGCTGATGTCCAACTCTTGAGGATGCCTTTGTTCTTCAGTTAAAAGAAGCCAAAACCTTGACGTGAAAACTGAAATGGGCTCACGTGTTCCACATTTGCTCCAATAGGTCCACTATTCCTTCTCTGAAATGATGCGCTAGGCTCCTATCTAGACTAGCTGCTGTTATGAATCCCGTTAATCTGCCTTTATCATCTCGTCCATAGACTTTTCTAATCTCAAGGGACAGAAACGGGATCCTGCAATCTCCCATGGAGGGCTGTAGCTGGCTTGCCTTGGGGGAGGGGGCCTGCTTTACCATCCCTGCTCGGAGACAGCGTTCTTCCATCAAAGCCTGGGCTCAAAGACATGCCTGTGGAGCCGGAAGTGTTCTTACCGGTCACGATATGGGACGCCGTTGTGGGAGGACCCAGCAGAGAGCCGTTTGCAGACAGATGAGGAGCAGGAGGGTGAGGTGGAGGGGGCACCGTGGGACGGTTACGAGGTCTGGGCACTGGCCGGGGCCTCGGTAGCGTGCCAGACGAAGGAGGCGATTGAGCTGGTGGAATGTCCTGGGCCGAAAGCTGGGCGGATGGGCAGCTGGTGCTGTGCTTCTCCAGGGGGGGCGTGTCAGGCGGGGTAGGGGTACGTGGAGGAGTGGGTGACAGAGGCTCTGACCCACCCTCTGGGCCAGGCGGAGAGGCTCCAAAACTACCAGCTTTGGTCTGTGGAGGTGGTGTTATGGACTGCGTGGGGGGCTGGGGGGGCGGGTGGTTGGGAGCCTGTATTGGGGAGAGGCTGCTCGAGTATCGGCGGGGGGCAGAAATCTGGGCCAGGGCAGCGGAAGGCTGAGCGCCCCCTTGGTTTGATTGCTGGCTGGGAGGAGAAGGGCTCCTTGTGGAGGGCTTGGGAGCTGGAGTGGGACTCGGGGTCCCTGGCTGTCCCGGAGGTGGGTTTGCTGGCTTTGGAGGGGCTGGTGCAGGTTTTTTGACGGCTGAAAGAGAGAGCAAAAAGAAGAGACACGGCTGAGATTGTGGTCGAGCACAAAGCTTCCGATTACTTCATGGGCTACAAGAAGTGCCTGGCGCCCGGCTGAAAATGACCTCTGGCTCCTGTCTGAGAAACACTGAGCTTCGCGGGGATCCTGAAATGGGATGGAGTTGTATTACCATAGAAGACCCAGCCCGGCAGCCTCTTTTCAAGAGAGGGATGCTTCATGTCCTCTCCTAGAGAACTGCCTGCAGGCCTTCCATTTCCTAAGAGCAGAGGTCGCTAAAGATGATTACTTTAAGACTTGCGAAGTTCAACTCCCAGAATTTCCCAGCCAACATAGCTGCCTGGGGAATTCTGGAAGTTGAAGTCCGCAAAACTAAAAGCTGCAAAATTTGGACATCCCTGTTCTGTGGCTCCAGGTGGAACCGTCCCTGCTTGCCCAGCCTGCTCTGTGCCTCCCTGGCCAAATTTAGTCTGAACCTAGCAGTCTCATCTAATCTACCCACTCCATCAGTGAAGTGGGCTTTGTTTTTACGTTTGGGGTTATTTTGTTGTATTTTTCTGTCTGTGTTTTTATGCACCAGAATCATGTGTATGACACACGGGTGCCTACATACATTTTCCAAAGAAACAAACAAATCTTTTTGTGCACTCTTCTGCTGGGGCAGAGCATTCTTGCTTCCCTTACCAGCTCTGCTCTTCCTCCAATATATCTTATCCCCCAAAGAATTGATCATTTGAGTAACTTCAGACTCCAAGGCAGGCAAGTTAACTGCCTGTTTTTGGAGCAAGTTCTGTATTCTCTTGGTTGTGTGAAATAGCCAAAGTAGCCAATGCCCTGCCAAACATGCTCTCCGGCCCTCCTGCAAGGTGACCAAAACTGAAAAAGAGGCCAGTGCTGAAATCCCTCCCTCCCCGGTCTCCCTGCTGACCCAAAGTGGGCAAACTCTGAAAAGTTCTTCCTCAGGAAAGACCTGCCCACTTTAGTCTTGACTGACATCTCCCCGCTCCCCCCAAACCCACCAGCTGCCAATGCAGCTCCTGAAGGACAAACCTCGCCTGAGGGCGTGTGGGCTGGGCCCGGCGGTGCTCTGGGGCTGCCCAACCGAGTACTGGCTGGCGCTGCTGAGAGGCTGAGCAGGTCCACCATTTCTGGGGGGTGGCGGTGTGGTTGAGGGCACCGAGTCCTTTGGCTTGGAAGAGCTGCAAGGAGAGAAAGACCCGCATCAAAGGCTCCTGCTGGATGCCAGAAGCTGCTTCTCCCTAAGGCTTCTCATGAGATGTGGGGCCCTTTTTGCATTAAACAGGTGCTAAGTGCAGGCAGACCCCCTTTGGCACCTAGCCCACTGCTGGCCTGCTTGACCCAGCTGTCTGGGGTCCATAGAATTCCCCACAGCTTAGGAATAATATTCAGAAGTGCCTAAAGCAGCAGAGCACCAAGGTTAGCCATACCAGTTAGGAGAGGAATCTTAAAGCTGCAAGAGCGACGTCCCTCTAATTCCTCTGAGATGCACCATGAAGCTTCTGTGCCAAAGACTGCAATTCCCCAGAAGCCCAAAAGAGTTCCTCTTCAGCAACTCACCAGTCCTTGAACCTCACTCAGGTCCCTTTAACGAGCAACCCTTCTTGCTTTGCCCATTCCTACGACCTGGTCTTTGCTCAACCTCTTTTGGGGAGCTTGTTCAGGATAGCAAGGCTTCTCTGAGCAGCTGCTTCCGTATCTTCTCCCCAAAGTAATGCTCCTAGGCTGTCCAGCAAGGGCAGTTGGGCCCAGAGACGAATTGGTGGAAGGCTTGGGAGGAGGAGCAAATCTCTCTCTTCCTCAGAAGGAGCAGGCACCGCCAGTCAACCCCGCTTTCACACACCCCTCTATCCCCGCGGAAGGAAGAGCTAAAGCCCAGGAACACTATGGCATACTGACTGGGGTGGGTGCACAGCCTACGAAGACGAGACAAACAGGTTCTAGCTAGTGGGTTAGAAGGACAAGCTACCATCTCTCCAGGTCAGGCGGGAGGGAGGGAGGATCCCTACCTTTGCGGAGTGCAGCTGGGCTCTGCCGTGCAGCTCTGCATTTTCCCTGACTCGGGCGGGCTCTGGCATGACCTCTGAGCAACACCTCAGGAGGGAAGCAGGAGGGCGCCTTTGCCTGCTTTAAGGCAGGAGGAACACGATGACTCTGCTTCCGTGGGCCAACAAAGCAGGCCAGCCTTGCAAAGTGTCTCCCTTTTGCTTTGGGGACTGATGACAGGGAGAGAAGAGCAGGACTGTGGCCCACCCTGAGCCTGCCTCTCTGAGCCCCCCGTCTTACCTGCTGTCCTCCGTGCCTTGGCTGTGAGAATGCTCTGCTGAGCCAGGCAGGCAGGCAGAGGAAGCACCCGCCAGGCCGGGCTCAGCCCCCGGGGCCTGTGGGTGCTGCTCCACCGTGGCCAGGGCCAGCGGGCCAGCCTCCGTGGGCGGAAGCGGTGGCTGGAAAGCTGGGGCTGTGTGCTTTCTATTCACAGTGCCAACTCTCCGGGGGTTTGCCTGGAAGTCCATAACCTTGACACCAAAGCTACAGAGGAGAGAGAGAGTAAATACTCCATGCAGGCGGGCTACACGTAAACACAAAAAGAGTCAGTATAACGACTTGGTGAGATGGAAAGTGAGTCCCTGCTGCTGGCCATGCAGATAAGCAGCAAGGAACACACAAACTCTGCCAGCCAGAGTTTGAAAAGTGCAACACATTCTGGCTCGGCTAGGAAGAGTGTGACAGGCATTGAGGACCGGCAAGATTGATTGTTCAACACCCATTTCATTTTGTGTGCGTGAGGCAGAGTTAGAGAGTGAGAGACACAGTATATCCATATGGGACAATTCTATCTTCAGGCAGACGAATGTGTCCCCACTTTATCCCTCGTTAAGAAGCCCCAGGAATTCTGCAGTGGTCTGAAAAGATTTCTCTTCTCTGGAAATCTTGGAGATTTCGTTGGCTGCCAGGCAGCTCCACCTGCAGGGCCTTTTTGGTATCATCCCCTGTGGTCCAAATGCCTGGGACACTCCAGCTGAGAACATCCCTGGTTAAGTCACAGACATGCGTCGGTACCTCTTTAAATATTAATGGCAGGGCTGTGTGTATTCAGTGGCAATCACGGCAATCACAATGGCAGCCACAACAACAGCAGAAAGCTGCCCAGAGTCACTGGATAGTGAGATGGGCAGCAGATACATTGAATAAATAAATAAGCAATCCAGCTTCGTCAGCACCTTCTTCTCAGTCACAGGGGAGGATAAACTGCACCTCAGACTTGGTGCCCTGTAGAATCCATTTGCCTTTCCCAGATATACCGGCAGCAAAATGATTTAAAACAGATCAAGGTAAAAAAACCAGCATTAATACGTGCGGCTTAATTATTCATTTTCTTGTTTTAGATGTTTGAATTTGTAAAAGTCCAGAATACACACAACCCTAGTTAATGTGCTGCACAAACAAAAACATGAAAACTAAGTTACTAATGAATCCAACGCAGACCATGTAGAACAAATGTTTGTCTAGCCCAGGGACCTCAAACTCAGATTGGCTTCGAAGCCTTTGCATATCTGATTTTTTTAGAAGTATTTCATGAAG
>JANHGD010005238.1:65616-77351 GCA_027560375.1 Imantodes cenchoa | reverse complement strand
TGAGTGCATGGCAATAAGGCCAAGTGCTTATTTCAGGGTTCAAAAAAATATAAGACAGGGTCTTATTTTCGGGGAAATACGGTATATAACATTCTGTAAAATGATAAAACAGTTTTAAAAATATCTTCTTTTTTGATAGTACGATTGTAATTTCATAGTGTATCAACAAGTTATTCATTGATCGATGTTGGAAAGTTTCAAAAATATTTTTTATTAGATAAAGTTCTCTTAGATAGAGTTCTCTCCATTGTTGTTATTTTATCCCTGTACATCTACATATTTGATTTCCACTGGTATTAAAACTTAAATATGACAAATCTCATTTCTTTACAACAATTCAATAAATATTTGAAGGAAGAAAATACAGGTAGTCCTCAGCTTACAACAGTTCATTTAGTGACTGTTCAAAGTAACAACGGCACTGAAAAAAGTGACTTATGATTATTTTTCACAAGACCTTTATACCATCTCCATGGACAACATAATCAAAATTTGGATGCTTGGCAACTAGTTCATGTTTATGATCCGTTATAATGTCCTGGGGTAATGTGATCCCCTTTTGAGACCTTCTGAAGATCATGTCAATGGGGGAAACCAGATTCACTTAACAACTAACTTTATTAGCTTAACAACTGTGGCAGGAAAATCCTAAAATGGGGTGAACTCACTTAACAAATGTTTCACTTAGCAACATAAATTTGGGGCTCAACTGTGATAGTAACTCAAGGACTACCTATATAGAAATTAAATTATTAGGGTTCAATATTGATAATAGTATTACATATGATGAGGATTTTTAAAAATTTATATTATTTTAAGAAATTACTCTGTAAGAAAGTACTGTCAGTTAGAATTTCTAGCCCCAAAATGGAAGGATTTTTTTTTTATTATTTCATATTTGTACTCTATAATACAGTAAATATTTCTTTGTTAAATAACAGTAGAAGAAATGTGAGTTCTCCTATTATATGTGACCTGAAATTGGTGGACCTGTCCTTTGTCTCCTTGTCATGATCAGATCACAGTCTGGTGGCAATGAGTTTCTCAAGAGCTGTACACACACACACACACACGCAGTGAGGCAAGACCTATTAGATTAGTCCGCCCCTGTTGACTAATGGATCCGGACGGATTCCAGAAGGAGCTGGGGTTATAACTGCAGATCTACTGTGCAGTCCAGCCGAGCTCTTAGTCATGGTTTGAAATAGAAAGGTGACTGAGGCTCTAGATAGGATTGCACCCATGCGACCTCTCTCACCCGTAGACCTCTCTGTGCCCTGGGTATACAGAGGAACTGAGAGGGATGAAATCCATTAGGAGATGTCTAGAGCACTGCTGGCGGAAGACGGGATGAACTTGATCGCACATGGGTAAGAGTTGCTACTAAGGCCTACCTTGTGGCGATTCATGCAGCGAAGTGTAAATACCAAATAATCACAAATGATTTAAATATGTAATATGGGCTTCCTGGGTGACGTCACGGTTGTGCGGCATGGGAGAATGGAGCTGGTTCTTCTTAGCCAGAATTTCCATGCTTGGAAGCCGGAAAAGGCGAAGCTGGACCCTAGAGGGCTCTGCACGAGAAAGAGATCACTCTGGAGGCGATGGGGAGAAGGGTGATCCCCCGCCACAGTAGAAGATAGCCCCTAAAATCTGGTGTGGAAGAGACCGACTGTCATGGTTGGGTCCGGAGGCGTGACGGCCTGACTGAAAGGTAGAAGCGAAAGAGAGAAATAGCGGAAAGTATCAGTGAATTTTTGACTAGGCTGAGTGAGATACCGGTTGCTTCTTCAAATTGGTGGATCCTATAAAAGAATTGAGAAGGGAGTCTTCAAAACAAAAAAAGTGGTGCCTCAGCGGTGGGAACAAGAGGAATGAGAGGAGAAGGAAAGAGCAGTGGAGGCAGAGGGCAAGAATGGAAAGTGATCGACGATCTGGACTGGTGCAGGGTACATTACAGACATCCAACTGGTGATAGACACCGAACCCAAG
The DNA here is from genome assembly GCA_027560375.1 of Imantodes cenchoa. Taxonomy (NCBI): domain Eukaryota; kingdom Metazoa; phylum Chordata; class Lepidosauria; order Squamata; family Dipsadidae; genus Imantodes; species Imantodes cenchoa. The sequence continues at coordinate 75,359 of JANHGD010005238.1, read as the reverse complement.
GCTAGTGACTATTTATTTATTTATTTATTATATTTCATCAACTTTACCTCCATACATAAACCATAATATCAAGATGTTACACACCTACACATTTTCCCATTATATCATGAACAAATATCCTAAATTTGCACCGTTTATACTTTGTCTCCTGTCTGTTTTTCTTCTATATTTTGTGTTACACCCCTCCCTCTATCTCCCTCTACTTCTTTCTCCCTCTCTCACTCTTACCTACATCCTTCCTACCTCTCTCCCCTTCCTTCCTACTTCCTCTTCCTCCTTATCCTTCCCTGAGTACTTCTAATCTTAATCTGTTATGTATTTGACAGACGAGCTTTCCAGATCCCTAAATTTATTGCAACATCAGTGCTATTCTTAAACTAACATCTTCCCTTTATCTATATTTAAATATAGGAGTGTGGCCAATGTTGCAGTGGTACGGTTGTGCACTGTGCTCTGTGGGGAATCCCAAATCCCAGCTGCTTGGAGACCTGGAACTGATTGGAACCAGGTCAGATCCGCCTTGGAGGGGCGGTGGAAAAGAGAGCCACTGTTGGGGGTCTGGGGGGGGGCTTGCAAACCCCCCAGGGAACAGCACCAGCCTCTCACCCAGCAGCTGAGGAGAACCAGATAGGGCAGGGGTTCTACTCCGTTCTTTTTGTAGTCCCCAAAACCTCGGGAGGGATGGAGAGTGATCCTGGACCTTAAGCATTTGAACCGTCACTTAAAATACCAACAGTTCAAAATGCACTCCCTCCAGACGACCCTTGGGAGCATCCGTCAGGGTGACTTCCTCGCCTCAATCGACCTAACTGAAGCCTACCGAAACGGCCTAACTGAAGCACATTCCGATATGGCCTCTCCACTGCCAGTGCCTTCGGTTCTGCTATGCAGGTAGGCACTATCAGTATAGGGCCCTCCCCTTTAGACTCGTGTCTTTACCAAAGTGCTGGTGGTGGTTGCTGCCCACCTCAGATCCTTACCTCCGTGTGTCCAGTGTTACCTGGATGATATTTTAATACAGGCATCATCCCAATGCCTAGCGGTGAGCCATCTCCAGGTAATGATCCAAACACTAAGACACCACGGGTTCTCCATCAACTTGGACAAGGGCCACATCACCCCCTCTACTACTCTGCTCCACCTAAGAGCCATTATAGATTCTCTGGAGTGTAGGGTTTCCTTATCCCAAGAGAGACAGGATAGCATCAGAAAACTTTCATCCCTGGTCCAACCGCAGCGTAGGGTCTCGCTGACCCTCTTGTCTACTCTCCTGGGAAAGATGATTTCCAGTATCGCCATAACACCCTGGGTACATTCTAGAGATCTCCAATGGTTCCTTTTGCCCTTCCAGAGAGCGGGCTGTAGCACATCGACATCCAAGGTCCTGGTTCTTCCGGAGGTTCGTCGCTCACTAACCTGGTGACGGTCACCAGCAGTTTCTCAGGGCTTCCTTTTCCAAGAGCCACTCAGAGTGATAATAACCACGGACACCAGCCTGTTTGGTTGGGAGCTCATTCCCAGGGGCACATGGCCCAGGGCCGATGGTCGCCAGCTGAACCCAAGTGCATCATCAATTGGTTGGAGATACTGACAGTGTCCCTGCCCTCAGGAACTTACAACACCTGATTTTCGGCAAGTACATTTAGTGCTCATGGATGATGTGGTGACAAAAGCCTACGTGAACTAACAGGGAGGAACTCGATCCAGGACCTTGATGAGGGAGACAAAGAAACTGGGACTCTGGGCAGAGCGTCATCTCCTGTCCATCTCGGCAGACCACATCTCCGGGGTTTCCAACACTCAAGCAGATTGGCTCAGTTGGACGACCATCAATCATGCAGAGTGGTGACTGCATCCCTCCATCTTGAAAGATCTGACAAGCCGCTTCGGCCTTCCAGAAGTCAACCTCTTCGCAACCCTGGAGAACACCCAACTGCTCAGGTTTTTTTCAAGGTTCCAGTCCCAGGGCTCAGGGAGGGTCAACGCCCTCCGAGGACCTTGGCCTCCGGGCCCCTTGTACATCTTCCCTCCCCATCCTTCCCAAAGTCATCCAAAAGGAGGAATGGGCAGAGGTGATTCTCCTGGCTCCTCATTGGCCCAGGAGAGCCTGATTTGCCGACCTGAAGGCACTGTCAGTGGCCCCACCCTGGAGGATCCTCCAGAGTGAGTCCTCGCTCAGCCAGGGGGTGTTGGTTCACCCGGTGGTACAAACTGACTGCCTGGCGCTTGAGTGGAGCGCTCTAAGGCGACAGAACATCTCATCAAGTGTATTTACTTGTCGACATGGAAGGCGAGTAAATCCTCACCTGGGACCTACCTAGGGTGTTAAAGTCACTAACAGAGCCTCCTTACAAACCTTTGCAGTCGGCTAGCCTCCGGCACCTATCTTACAAGGTGGCCTTCCTGGTGGCTATCACCTCAGCCAGGAGTATTTCAGAATTGCCAGCTCTTTCAGTCCATAAAGACTTGTGTGTTTTCCATTTGGACAGAGTCATCCTTCGGTTGGACCCATCATTTATAACGAAAATTAACTCCTGGTTTCACTGGGCGCAGGAGCTTATCCTGCCCAATTTTTGTCTGAACCCTGTCCATTCACTAGAACGTAAATGGCACACACTGGATGTACAGAGGGCCTTCCGCATTTACATCAAAAGGACTGCTCCAATACGGAAGACAGAGGCCCTCCTCGTAGCGTTCCAGCCAACTTCCTTTGGCCTCAAGGTCAAGCTTTCAACCATCAGTAGCTGGATTCAAGGCACCATCGCAAAGGCGTATGACCTTTTATTACTTCCATGACCCGATTGCATCATGGCGCATTCTACCTGAAGCACGGCAACTTCAGCAGCCTGGGCAACCCAGGCATCCCTCAAGGAGGTCTACAGGGCAGCAACTTGGGCGTAGCCTTCACAGTTCATCCGCCACTACAAGATTGACACCTTTGCATCAGCGGCCTTTGGATGAAGGCTCCTGCAGCGGGTTCGTGAGGAGGGTCGTTAGACCACGACATTTCTCACCCATAGGCTCAGACTGCTTGGGTATGTCCCATTCCTGGATGCTACCTCCACCCACTATGGGGAAGGGATGTTGGTCTTACCTGATACGCTCCTTCTCGTAGGATCCAAAGATTGTCCGGTCCGTTTTTGTGGAAAGTGCATTTGGTGTTCGGGCCTGCCCATTTGAGCCCGTTTGAGACTCTGCTTCAAGGAGGTGCCACATCAAGTCTGTTTCTTTGGCTTTGTCAAAGCTGGGAGTCCTGGCAAGGGCAGAGCTTCTCAAAAAAATAGACAGACTCAGTCCTGCATGCTGAGATGATGAGGTCACCCATTATTGGATGCTAGCTCCACCCTAGGAGTAGGATCATATTGGGTAAGACCAACACCCCAACTATATGAATTGATATTTGTAATGTATATTTATAATCATACATAGAGAATTGATATTAACTGTTGGGTTATATTAGTGAACTAGGGTATATTATCATCGACTTTAGAATATTAAAAATATTAAAGAAATATTAGATAAAGAACCATAGATAAAAGAAAGGTTAATTCAGTGTACTATTGTTTACTAATAATTATAATAGAGATATAACAAGGTCAGTGACCAGGAGAAGGCCTATTAGAGAGGAAGATCCTTGAGAAAATAAGAAATTTATGGTACTGTGGAATAATTTCTTTAAAAATGTAAAGATGACAAGTACGTCTACAACTACCAAAACTGTAAAGAAAACTACGCCAATGATAGCCTCTCTATCAGGTGAAAAATTAATAAGAGATATGTAGTGCAGTGAGAAGCTAGGAGCTGCACTAAGTTTACAAAACATGCAAGTTACACTGAATATGATTCAAGAAGTTATGGTGAAAACACAAACACGAATAACCAATAACCATGAGGAAATGAAAGGAGAAATGGAACTAAAAGAAAATATAAGGAAATTGGACAATAGAATGGGGAAAATTCAGGAAACTAGCTAAAAATGAACAGAAAATAAAAATAGTAGAAGCAAAGACAGAACAAACTGAAAAGATATTGGAAGCAACAGAAGAAAGACTGATAGCAGCAAATAGGGATCTGGAGGAGGCAATAATTTGAATTGGAAAGATCTGCATTCTATCTGAGATTTCAAAATATAATAGAAACTCAAGAGGATTTACCAAAACTCATGATAGAATTGCTAGCTGACTCATTGCAGATGGATAAATGTGACTTGCAGAATAATATTGATGAAATATTTAGAGTGCACACCAACTATGCACGACGGCACAGATCACCCCGGAAAATACATGTGAGATTTGCAAAAAAAAAATCTGTCAGAGATGAAATTTATAGAAGAACAAGAGAGGACCAGTTGATACCTAGAAGTATAAGAGAACAAAGAAGGAACTATCACTTTCTTTGATAAAATACAAAATAATGTTCTGTTGGTTCATTCCTGAAGGCCTGTTAATATTCTGGCAAAATAAGAAAATAAGAGTCGATACCCTAGAAAAAGCTCAGGAATTCTACGAACATATAGCGACACAGGAAGAATCTGATAACAGAGATGAGTTAGAAATTAGAAGATAAGAGGAACAACAGTCTGAGGAAAAAGAATCCAAGAGGTGAGAGGGAAGACAATTACAGATCAGGAAAGAAGGAGCGATGACAAGAAATCAAAGGGAGATAAAACTGAGGAGAGGAACAAGGGTAACAAACAAATAATAGAATGGAAGAAGAAGTTAAACTAATATTTATTAATATAAATGGATTAAATTCGCCTGTCAAAAGAAGGCAAACAATTTCCAAACTCCTAAAACAAAACGTGGACATGTCTACAGGAGGTTCATATCAAAAAAGGAAAATGTGGCATTCTAGAATCTCCCAAATTAGGGGAATTTTATCTGGCCTTGGCTGAAAAAAAGAAAAGGAGCATTGCAGGATACAGGGGGGGGGAGTATTTAGTCACCACCAATTGTGCAAGTTGTCCCACTTAAAAAGATGAGAGAGGCCTATAATTGACATCATAGGTAGACCTCAACTGTGAGACACAAAATGAGAAAACAAATCCAGACAATCACATTGTCTGATTTGGAAAGAATTTGGCCTTCCAGATTGGGAACTTTACTACCAGGCGGCAGCCATGCTGTGGCTCAAGGATTGGATCCAATTGAAAAATAGGATACTAATGATAGAAGGCCACAATCTCCAACTTTGTTGGCATGCCTTCCTCTGGGAGGGGAAAAAATAAATCCCATTCATACTTCCAGAGGCATCTGGTAAGAGATGCCCTGCTATGTATTTTGGGGGAAAAATCATTATAGGACGATCCCAATTTGGTTATCAACGATGGAGGCAATGATTAACAAAATGGTGAATTATGCAGAACTCTTGGATTAAAAAGGAGAACTAAAATCGGCTCAAAATCTGAAAAAACAAGGAATTGATCTGGAATGGTGGCCTTATTTACAAATTAAGACAAGATTTTTAAAAGACCGTGAACAATATGGTATCTATGAAAAACAATTGGAATTGGATATACTTGAGTGTGCAGAAATGGATAGGATGACCATGGAGTTAAAAGAAAGAGAAGAATAGGACTATTATAAAATTTGGAGGAGAATGTATAAGTGGCTAGAGAACAGAAATCAAAATAAGAAAAAGGAGAATTAAATTATTGACTATAATACAAATACAAAGTATATATGTATAACCAGTATTGTTATAACCAGTATTAAATTGCTGTAACCTGTGGGAAGGCAAATGTAGAATGGTGAACTTCAAAAGCAGAACATACATGCTGATACGGAAAGCTGTAAAATTGTGTTATATTGTTGTTGTTTTTCTTTTTTTTCATATTTCTCTTTCAGTGTGCGTGTTTTTTCTCGTTTTTAAAGTTGGAAAATGTTTAGTAAAAACTTTTAAAAATATATAGTATGATATATTTTGGCAAATGATACATTATCAATGTGAAGAAAACTAGACAGAAAAAATTAATTTTATTGTTATTTATGTTTATAATTACCCTAATTTCTGAATTACCTACAGTATATTATTGAACTTCTGTAGTATTTTTTCTCAGCTTTGTTTTCAACAGACTCAGGAAGAAGGTCCTTGTTGTTCTGTTGCTCATAGCACATTATGCTATGCTAATACATACACTGCACTGGACAATTCAGATGTTCAGGACAGTGGTACTTTTCTGGAAAATAAATTGATGCTTAACAATTAGGAATCCTGAGATAAATAGTTTTATTATTAATGGATTTTTGATATTTTTGTGACTCATACAGTCAATATGAGCTTTCAAAGTAGAGCAGTTTTAGAGACAGAAGGAGATGAGAGGAAAGGACTACATTTGAATGGAACGGGCAGACTCCATTGCATTCATAACTGAAGGACCTGTATATGAAAACATAACACAAGATAGAGAAACTTTTGATATTATAGCATTAAATTACTTCTGGATTAAAGTAAAAATGCTTCCATTCCCTAGAAATGATTATAACTATTGCTTGTTCTTTTTCTCATTTTAATTTATATATCCATAATATCCATAATATATTAGATCAAAAATATATTTAACAAGAATATGTTCTTTTAAACAGCAAACTGCAAATCAGATGCAAACTGATTCTTTGTCTCCATCTCCTAAGACTGTGTCGCCGGTGCCTTTAAATAACGCCACCAGTGCCCCAAGGTTTGGAACAGTTATTCCTAATCGCATCTTTGTTGGAGGAATTGATTTTAAGGTAATTTGGATGACTGAATAACAGTCCTTGTAATAGAATTGTTTGTATATTGTTACATATATCTAAAAATTCTTATCATTTTATCATCTGGAAGATTGATACAAAAAATAAGTGTTACTTCTCTCCCATCTCACCCCTTTGTTGTTGTTGTTGTTGTCTAATAAAAGGCATTGTCATTACAGTAGATTCCAGTCTCCCACTCTGATCTATTTCAATAGGTTGGGGATTTTCCAGAACAAATTTACTACTGTCTTTGTGAAGATAGAGGGTAGGGAATCATCCTAGCTTATTAGCCATGTCTGATCATTCTACCTTTTATTTTACTGTTTTTTAAAATCTTTTATTCACCCATACATTCACTCAGAGGTATTTCACTTTTTAGTTTTTCAAATTGTTCTTCTTGAGTTTGAAAATATCCAAGTAGCATCCTTGAAAATATCCAGATAATGTCCTTTCACTGCCTTCATTCATAGGACCTTCTACTGAGTATGGAAAAGTATGCTTTTTTTTTCTATAAGCAATTATGAATGAGAAGATACATGTTGAGAGAAGTGTAAACTAGCCACTTCCAATCCATTCAAAGGCCAGTGTTGCAATTAACTAAGAGCAAAAGCAAAAATATCTATATTCTTAGACACTACAGGAAACATACATTCTTGAAAATATATTCCTTTCCATCATAGCTTAGTAAAATATCTAAATATGCACCCAGCATTAAAAACTTAAAAGTGCTACTCTAATGAAATATTAACTCTTAAATATATTATTCAATTTATATAGAGAGCCATTGTGGCACAATGGTTAAACTGCAATATTGCAGGCTAATTCTGCTGACTGCTAGCTGTTCGATTCTCACCCGCTCAAGGTTGACTCAGCCTTCCATCTTTCCGAGTTCGGTAAAATGACAACCCAGATTGTTGAGGTCAATAGGCTGACTGCAAACTGTTTAGAGAGGGATGTAAAGTACTATGAAGCAGTATGTAAGTCTAGGTGCTATTGCTATTTGTTGTATCCTGTTCAGCACTTTGTTTTAACAAAACACGCTTCCAAGGTGATTCATTCTTTTTTAAAAAGCCCAATCCTTCCCATTTTATTTCCTGCAATAACACTTCTTTGTGTGTCTTTGCAGAGTAACTTTTCTGGAAAATGGTCTTGAAAACCATTATCAGGCCTGCCAATGTATCCAAAGAAACTGCTGTTTTTTCTCTCCCTTGTAGTATTTTCTTTATTAAAAAAAACAAATTTCAGAATGCCATAGGAGATGGAAATGGAAATATATACAATATGGGTAAGTCTAGAAGAACTGGCCCACTTTAGAAAAGACTGCAGGTATCCTTATTGTACAAACCGCTGAAGAATATAATTAGAAAGTAATGTAACTTTCAAAATAGTGTATAAATGGATAGATTGAAATCAGTTTTGATTGAGCAAATATACCAATTATTAAAAGAATGTCAATATTAAATGATAATTGTATTTTAATTAGAATTACTAATATTATAAGATACAGTCTTATTCTCTCTCTTCCCCTCCCCCTTTTATTTATTTTAATAGACTAATGAGAATGACCTGAGGAAATTTTTTTCCCAATATGGCTGTGTAAAAGAAGTAAAAATAGTAAATGACAGAGCTGGAGTATCAAAAGGGTTAGTAATCCAAAACATTTATTAAATTAATATACTGCTGAGAGGCTGTATATAGTCTTCAAAAAATTAAGAGCATGGTATAAAAGTCCTTCAGGTCTGTAATTCTGTAAGCAAATTATCTGGGAATAAGTTTAAACTGTTAGGCTTCTTACTAAAAATGTATAGGCTGTGTTTGGTTGAAAACAATTTCTAGAAGCCAAGTTGTGTTATTAATTTGCAATAAAACAATGATCAGTGGTGGTTTGCTAATGGTTTGCCCTGGTTCGGGCAAATCGGTAGCGGCAGTGGCAGGAGGCTGCCCACCTGCCCAGACTTCATCACGGACAATTTGCGCATGCGCAGAAGCGTCGCAAGTGCATTCACAGTTCCGAACTGATAGCAAAGGTAAGTGAAACCCACTACTGGTCATGATACTCCATTAAAATCCATTTAATTAAATTCATAGAGTATGGTCCTCAGAAAAGAGTATACACAGTTATTCTACATGAGGGAAGAATTGCTAAAAAGTTACCCTATTATCATTTATTGCTTCATTCACATTCCTTTTATTAAAGTTGTTACTCTTTAAGATGCTATTAAATTTTTTGAAAATCATATAATGTATATGGAATTATTAAATGTACTTAGTTAACACACTATAGAGTTATTCCAAACAGATATACATTTAATAAATAAACAAATGCACAGTATTAAGCAACGTAACCAGTGGCGGGTTGCTACCGGTGCGGCCCATGCTGCTGCCCCGGTAGCGGCCCAAAATTGGGCAAAGCTCCGGTGCCGTTGACACCAGGTCGTTGCAGTCACCATCTTCTTTTTTTGAGATTTCGGCTTCTGCACATGCGCAGAAGCTGAAATCTGGCGAGACGACGCTCGCCCAAACGAGACTTGGGCTTATTTTTGCTTCTGCGCATGCGCAGAAGCAAAAAAACCCGGTGAAATCTCGCTCTCTCGCGCGTCATCAAAGCCGAAATCTCACGCGGGGGGCGCCCGCCCGCAGCATCGGGCTGCGCGCGCATCACACCAGTAAGGTGCAGCGCGTGGAAACCTCCCCTGAATGTAACAGAAATGTTTGTTAATAATCCTGTGTTGTCAGTCTGTTGTATAGTTCTTATTCAATAAAGCTGTTCTAAAACATCCCTTTAATTATTTTATTCTTCACTCTGATATTTCCCTATCATTCAAGTGAGTTTCCATGTCTGTGCTGGGTATCATTTGGAATGTTTCAGAAAAGCAATTTTTGGCATACTATACCTCTGCATCTCTGTCCATAGCAGCATGTATTGTGTTATCTCTGTCACAAAGTTCCTGATATGTTTTGCCACCTGCCTGGACTGATTCATTATGCTAGCCTAGTTTTGGCATTTATCTA
>JANHGD010005238.1:44624-56021 GCA_027560375.1 Imantodes cenchoa | reverse complement strand
CGACACGCCCATTCGCGAGGACGCCGGCTGCGCGCACAGCCGCTCCGGTAATTCAGGTGAGTCGGAAACCGCCCCTGTCTATGAGGCTATAAAATAAGGACAGCTCAAGTGGATTGCCAGCCTCCTATTATAAATGTTTTGAAGATGAACTGTTGCAACCATTTGAAAGCTGGACATGAAATACAGCATTAATTCACAAAGAATGTCAGGACTCAACCTTAGCAAAAAATTATCAGCGAATATTATTAAATAATTATTATAAAATATTTACAATGATTTTAGCTGAAAGGTTGAAAAGTATCCTGCAAGATTTTATGCATGAAGACCGGTGTTGCTTTTTTGCCTAAAAGACAATGAAGAGATAATACTAGAAATATTTTTAATATTTCCGAATTTTTGCAACATCATAATGAAAAATAATTCACACTGATTTTTTGGGGTGCAGAGAGACCTGTCTTTGTTAACTAGGATTGTTGATTTCAAACTGTATTTTGCAAGCAGTGATTTGATTTGGCTGAAAGAGTGGGTATTGCTGAGAAGTAAGAAAATGTTACAAAAAGATATAACCTGAGATTCAGGTGGCATGGCTTTTTATGGTACAACAAAGTAAAAATTAATGTAGATTTTAAAAATCATTATGTAAGAAATTTAAGCATTTGGAATAAATAAAAGCCGATCTTGTATGTATTGGTCTCAGCACCAGGAACATTTTAAGAAACAGTGGACAAAGAAAAATGGTTAAAATACCAAAATGTGTTTGTACGGGAACATTGAGAACTTAAAGATGAAGTCAAGAGAACAATTGACTGCAGAGGGATTTGCAGTCATTTGTTTACGTCTCAACCTTACCTTTTGTTTTTGTTTTTACAAGAATGCTTCTAGGTGTTGTTTATATAAGCCCACAGGCTTTTGTAGAAAATAAAGGTACTGGATGATTATACCAGGGTTTTGAAAGGGTTTTCTTCCCTTCAAAAAAAATGGTAGAGATAAACCAGGACTGCTGGATAGAATGCAGAGAATTTTTACTTTCTAATAAAAGTGACAAGGCAGCTCTCCCCAAATAGGCAAGCTTTCCTGTCCTACATGTAATCAATTTATTGAAACCCATAGAATTACAAATGTGTTTGCCAGTCCAAAAGACTAACCCACATTGCATGATGATGATGATAACATTAAAATGGAGGGCAGAATGTTAAGACTAGAATCAGTGAAGTTGACTAGTTGACTTCTAGCTTAGTAGAATGTGAAAAAGAGTTTAAATAGAAAATCCAATTTTAGTTGTTGTTCCTATACTGAAAATATATTTAATTCTACAAAGAAGTTGAAATATTTGTTTGCCTATCAGCCATATACAGATCATGGAGTTCAAGCAGCTTATCACCAAGTTTATGCTCCAAGTGCCATAGCCATGCCAGCCCCTGTGATGCAACCGGAGACTATTAAAGTAAGGCTTCTAATTTTTTGTACCAGTTGACGTGTTTTAGAAATCAGGAAAAACTCAAGTTGGAAAGATTATTGCAAAAAAACGGGGAGGAGCATAATACCTCCTTCTCCAAACAAAAAATAGGTTGGGTTTGGATCCAGATTTAATAAATGGAAAGCTCTTACTATTTAGGCATGCTTTGATTCTGTAGAGGTATCCTGCTAGTAAAAGAGAAGCATTTTTTCAGAAATCTATTATCATCTCCTTTCCCATATAATTTCAAAATTCCAAGTTTTGGGAATATAGCGTAACAACATAATGACATTTTTGAACCTTAATCTCTTTCCAAGAACCTAGCAATATGTTTTAATGTCCTTTCTCTTTTGTTTCTGCTATTCAAAGCAAGTTTTCAGAGAATGCAGATTGCTATAGGGAATCCACAAAAAATTCTACCTCCTTTATTCTCACACATATTTGCTTTTTCTTTGACCCTTTGAAAGGCTGGCTATGTGATACAAAAAAATTATACTATATCTTCTTCCTCCTTAAGCAATGTATAAAACTCTCACAATGATATCAGCCTGATATTTTAAACAAGATTTCTGTGCTCTGATTCTTGAGTTTCTGTGCAAGTATACTTTACATACAGGACAGCACTTTAATTTACTTGTACAGTTCCATTGCTGTGCATTAGTCACAAGTATTATCACATCAAATTTCACATATATATTGTCACATCATTTTTCTCCTGAGCTATAATCTCTCTTTAATTCTATGTCCCCTGGGCATTGATGTAGAAAGCTGAGTTTTTGAGTGGCACCACCTACTGTTTTAGTTTTCAGAGTCTTAGTTTTAGTTTTCAGAAATTCAGAGTCCCAGCCTCGTCTTTTTGCTTCTCCCTTTGTATTCTGCTTTATTGACCTCAGTTCTTGGCCAAGTGTATGGTTCTGGGCCTTCATCAACCTTTTTTTTTAGTTTAATGCCATCCTGATTAGACTGGCAAGATATATGCCAAATATTTACTTTTCAGGCTTTGAAGATGTAGCCCACCTTTTTCCAAGTGAAGGTGGAACAGGTCATTCTGGTAGAATCCAAACCCTGTCTCTGTATTACATTTAGGTAGCAATTTGTAAATACTTGCTAATAAATTATTTTGATTTAACTTCTGTTCTCTTTCTCTGGTACCCCTTTTTTCTTTTAGGATCTCTCTTTATTTTTCCAGTTATTCGCAAATATATTAACCATAATAGATTTCTTTCTTCAATAAGCAGTTATTCGCATGCCTTGAGTCCTTTTTGAGTCCAGATGTCTCATGTTTACATATGTAATTAGATCTTTCTTACTGTAATTATCTTTGAAATAAAAAAGCATTTGATGATGGTGCTAGTTTTTGAAATCATTACATTTATCCTTGCTTTTAAGTAAGTCCAACTTTTTAATAGATAACTGAGATTGAGAACAGTTTTTGGCCTCTCCTTTGTATCTTACAAAATTTTGAATTTTACTTGTTTTTTTTTCTCCCATTCCATATAAAAGAATTAATTGACTTTTGTCAATCCTGCATTTATTTATCCAGAAATCAAGGTGCTGTTTGAAATAAGAAATTTACACTGGCTAGTACATTCATTTTTATTAATGCCTTAAGTCCTAGCCAGAAAATTTTTAAATTTTTTTCACCTAAATATAATTTTGTTTTATTTTTTCCCATAGTTTATTGAAATTGTTTTGAAATAAGATTTTGTTATATACTGTCAAGTATAGTCCTAAATGTGTCATTGGAGCTTATGTTATCTCACAGTCAGATTTTTTTCATGAAGTTTCTTCCTCAGAAGTCCGTGCTTTGCTGTTATCTTTGGGGTTTCTTTCATTGGTTTAGTATCTGGAAAAGCCATCCAAATCTATGATTAATTTCATTACCTACTTTATGGAGTTATGTGGTTTTGTGATTGCTAATAGTATTTCATCTGCATAAACTTTCATCTCATATCCTTGATTATGTGCTTATTTTGGGGGGATCCATTTTGCTAAGATTTCCAGAGCAATTACAAATAGTAAAAGCAAGTAAATATCCTTCTCTTGTGACTTTGCAAATGGAAAAATTTACAGAATGTTCCATTGACTGTAAAAAGCTCTGTTTCAAAGGGTAAATAAGTATTACTGTGCTGTTCATTAGTTTGCTTACTTTGGAAATTATGTATTTCTGCAACACTGAAGAAAGCTAATAAAAGTAAAATAACCAGTCTCTAATAAAAACTTGAGATTCAGTTTGACAAATTATTCAGTTTGACAAATTATAACTAAAGATGCCAGCATTCAATTTATTTTTGTTAGTAGTTTATCAAGGTAAAGAAATGAATTTAGTTAATGGGATTGTTTACATTATGTTGTAAATTATTGTCTTTCTTTTCAGGTTGTATTTATATTTGTTCATTTTCCTTTTGGAAACTTTCTTTTTTTTAATTGAACAGATTTAGCAGAATTTCATGCTTTTATTTAAAATGTATTACAGAATAAAGCTGTATGGTTGTGTGAATCTGGGTTTGTTTGTTTTTTTAAAGGAAGCCAGGATACATTCAGTGAGAAGAAATTTTTCTCATCCTTCATCTATGAGTTTGAAGCCTCGATATGCACGATCTCCTCATTTTCACCCTAGAAAAGATTACAGATCAGATGACAGTATGCTCAATACTTCTTCCTCTACAGACTCTGTTAAATAAAATGTTAGGTAGCTACCAAATATGTTAACTCTTAAAGGTATGTAATTTTATAGCATCTTATATTTGCTGAATACAAAATTCCTCTCTTGTGTAGGGGTATTAAAAAAAACCCTTGCTCTTATGAACATAAAGTTAGTAAACATAAACTGCAGGATAAAAATCATGGTTACTGTTATCAATTGGTATACTACTATGGTGACACAGACCAATAATTTGTAATATGCAGACTGTACATATATTGCTTGTTTTAAAACCAGCATCTTTATATTGCAAGGCAAGCCAAGCATTTATCTTCATCTGATAAATTACAAGGGTAATGTAGTAAAACAACAAAAACATTTTTGTTAGACTGAAATCTAGTGAATATCAAATTCACATTATTTTATCCAATCTTTCCATTTCAATTCAATTTATTTTATATATTTAAAAAATCTTTTTTACATCTTGAAATTAATTTCAGTAAGTTGGAAGATAATTTAAGATTTTTAAAGTCCTTTTTAAAAAACTATAGGACTGGCAGCTTATATATACATAACATTCTGATTTTTATGGCTGATAATTTTCTTAAAATTCTGAACATTATACATATATGTATTTTGTTTAATGTTGAGATTACAACAGGCATGAGTAATACTGCATACACTTAGATATAGCTTTTCCCCTGTTTAAGTGCAGAATCAAATAAGATCTCTGCCTATATCATGTCTAGTGTATTCCTCTACACTATATTACACAACACTACACAGATCAGAAAAGTTTGCTTATTCCTTTTTCTAGTAATTTTTTATTGCAATCTCTCAAACTTAATATAGCAGAATAAATAAACATGAAACACTTAATTACTATGGAAGCCCATTCTTGTAATTAACAGTCAAATATTTTTCCATTATTTTCCAATTTTAACTGAAATATTTTCATATTTTAATTTGTTTAGTGAGCTTTAAAGCTATTTTTGTGGTTGGAAGGTTTTATTTATTAATACTTTTAAGGGATTCTTTTAAAGCAATGATAGTTATGCCAGCAGTATTTAAGTAATTTATTTTGAAATTCCTTTTCCGTTTAACATTATATTGGATGCCTATATGCAATATATAGCTGGATATTTTTTTAGTATATTTTCAGACTCTTAACACTTGCTTTTCTAGTAACATTAATGAACAGGTGTGCACCTTTATGACAAAAGATCAACCGGAAAAGTATTTTATACCTTTTGTATAAATGTTTATGATAACAGACCTTAGTAGTTTTATGTCAAATATAAATAATTTGAATTGTTGAAAATACCATACTAATGTTTGTGTTTTGATACTTGCAGAGGTTTTAAAATATATATAAAGATATTGACATCTCTTGAAATGGCTTTATATATATGAAAGGATTTTCTCAGTTGTAAATATTCTTGTAAACAGTATAGAAATAGACATGGAAAGGCCATGTGTTCTGTTATTATGGTCTTATTGCTATCATGAAACATCCAAGTAGTCAGGGTTAATTTTAAATCTTTTGCTTGGGTTCCCATTTTTTTCTTTGTAGAATATAAAAATAAAACGTTGATTTTCTGAAAATATTTCAGAATATCCAAGGAAGCACTTGGAAAACAATATATTTGAAATTCTTTATTCAAAATATTGTGTTACAGTTATTGATATGCCTATCAGGTAAGATAATACATATTTCCCACATGAATTAATTCTACATAAAAGAACAGTAAAAACATCAAGTTTGTTTCATATTTGGCCAAAAGTTTATTTCACGCCATTAAATATAATAACAGAAATAATTAATAAGCAGGTCCCAAATGTTTTAAGTGTATTATGTCCAAAAGTATTAAAACTGCCTTCTTTTATTTGGTTCTATAATGAACTATCACAATTCTTGTCAAAATGTATGAGCGTTTTTCATAGACTTCACACATCACAGAGCTTGGAATACTACCTGGGTAAAACTATTACTGTTCTATTTCTTATTATGTTTCTCCATAAAAAGCAGTAGTTCCTGAGTATGTTTAAAATTCAGACATCTGTATGCTTCTTAAAAGGCTAGATTTATAGTATTTTAATACACAGGACTTACATTTTTCTGTTCAAATGTTTATTAAGAATACAAAGTAGAATCATACTAGCCATGGATTTAGAGATAATTTATTTAAATAATATGTCGATATGATTCTCCATATTTTGAGAAAAAGAGTGCTATAATGTTGAATAAACAGCAACTTCCTGTTACTGGAAAAATGGCCTGTTTTGAAATTTGAAAAAAAAATACGAACACCAAATGTTACCTTATGAACCAGAAACATGTTCAGTTTAATGATAAATCATTTGACCTACCACTTCAATTTTTCTTTATGCTTTCAATATCCTAAAAAAATCCATTTAATAAATTATTCAACAAATACATTCTACCTAAACCTTAGTCTTAAATAACAGAACACATGGCTTTGCAGTATATACATTTACCTAAATCTTAGCACAGTTTTACAATGCAAGTTTATAGTAATACATGGTTCTAAGTGTTAAGTAAAATAAAATAGTAATTTCAAGGGTTTAGAATAATTTTTGTAGCGTAGCAACTTTAAAAAAAACAGAAGTGACAAACTTTCAGTAAAATATGTATATGTCTACTGTGGAAATTTATTTTTATAATGTCAATTCTTTATTATTGTGGAAGTCTATTTTTAAACAGTGTTATTATATGTAAGAAACTTGAAAAAGTACCTTCTTTTGAGGTTCAAAACAAGAAGGTGCTTTTCAAAATGGTTGATACAACATTATTCTAAAAATACCTTTAACGTGGCAGTTACAAGTGGGCTTTACGATTGTATTTTATAATATAGGGATATTTTCCCAGGCATGTATATATCATCATAAGAAGCCTTTCATAAGGAATGTAAATCATAACCAATATTTTTTTTTAAATGTTTGCCTAGCCATAGCAGTAATATTATTCCTAAACTGATAAAGTGTCTTCATTGCACTACAGTGTATGCATTTGCTATAATTGCTACAGCCTTAAAGGAAATATATGGATGCACAGAAAAGTGTTTTATCAGTATTGAAAGTTTTGTAAGCCTATTAGCTGAAACATTTTCTGTAGCCATTAGTCAATTTCAGGCACAAAGGTAGTGCACCGAAGATTATAGTATTCTTTTTTGTCTTTCCAAATAGACATAATCCTCAGCATTACATATTAAAGCAACAAGGGGAGCTAAGCAGGTTCATTTATTAAAGACCTATTAAAGACCTATTAAAGCTTTCTTTCTTTTTTTTTTTGTACACACAGAAAGGAGTAAGCAGTTCTGTTAATAAATACCGTAAAAGGTCTTTGTACAGGCACACTAAATCTATGCTGGACTGGATTGTTTCATGAATGTACTGTATAATAAATACAGACTAACAAATCAGTTCCTGTACATTGCATCTTTTAATTAAAGTGGTTTTGTAATAAAGGTTTATCTCAATCTGTATTTACTGTTGGTGGTTATTTTTTTCTTTTCTTTCTTAAACAAAAAAACATTTGCATAAAATAAAACAAAAGCCAGCTACAGGATTTTTTATTTTTTGTATGAAAAAGCAGAAACCAGCAAAGGGGCATAGCTGGCAGCAAGAAATCCTGGAATAGTTTGATTTTTAACTTCTCCTTCCAGAAGTATTGAGCAAGAAAAACAAATACAGGTAGTCTTCAACCTACAACAGTTAATTTAGTGATCATTCGAAGTTACAACAGCACTGAACAAACTGACTTATGACCATTTTTCACAATTATTATATTGCAGCATCCCCATGGTCATGTGATTTACATTTGGATGCTTGACAAGTGACTCACATTTATGATGGTTGCAGTGACCCAGGTCATGTGATCCTGTTTTGTGACCTTCTGACGAGCAGTCAATAGGGAAAACATTCACTTAACAACTGTTACTAATTAAAGAACTGCAGTGATTCACTTAACAAATGTGTAAAATGTGTAAAAAGTTGTAAAATGAAGCAAAACTTACTTAACAAATTTCTCACACACCAACATAAATTTTGGGCTCAACTGGTTGTAAGTTGAGGACTACTTGTATAGTCATTATACCTTGCCTAAATAATCTTCATTGTGGTCTCTGTAAATCACATTTCTGAATTTGTGAAGTTTTTTGTGTTAAGTTCCATCCAGAACATTCTACAGCATTGAAATACTTGGCCTCATGCTCTCTATGTATACCGTACCACATGATTAAGTGTAGTTTATATCAAACCCCTTCAGTCTGTTTTCAACTACAGCAGCATTAATATTGACCTTAGCTCTGATTTCCTTTAAATACTGTCTTAATTTTTTTTAATTTCATTTTTTTTTAAACTTGTCTTAGCTTGACATCAAATGAAAACATTTTATTGTTTGAGAGTTGTTACTCAAGAAACCATTGTCTTCCGTCATAATCTATCCAGCCTTCAACCGTATTGCCTTAAAGGTCACATTTCACAAGTATCAGCATTACAGGAGCAAACTTCGCTCACAAGACAGGCCCCCACAAGTCTTTATTTTGGAGAAGGTCAGTCAATAGACTCGAGGTCTACCAGTCATTTATTAGACAGACTTATTGAATTTAGCCATCTCACTTGTGAGCAATTTTCTGGGAACAAACTCTTGATTTTAAAGCTATTGTAGCCATTGTGTTACTCCATAGTTTCCATTGTGCTCTAAAAACTGTATAGGTTCATTGTGCCCTAAAAACTGTATAGGCGTTCGATTAAATCCTTAAATCTTAACCGAAATTTAATTGGCACGGGGTATATTGCCCAATAAGGGCTCAAAATGTTCTAGCTAGATGGCCTTGCCTGATTCCAATAAGGAAAAAAAGAATGGGGGGGGGGAGATAAAGGCAACTACAGCAGCCTTAAGTTCCTCACCATATCAGCCTTCTCAGTTCTACTGAAGTTAATTCTATAGATTCCAATCTATGTGTCTAATTTTTATCAACTACTCTTCACCTGACTTGAAATTGTGGAAGATTCAGGAGATGCTGGACAGCTTTTGGTAGTATTGCTATTCTGTCTTCAGGGTTTCTATCATTTAAAACATTTCTTTGAAACTTTGCTTTGGAGTTCTAGGATGGCAAGGCCTTTTTGCCTAAAGATCAGTGGTTCTAAAGCTGCTTTTTCCCAAAGGAGCCGTGGTAGCACATTGGTTAGAATGCAATATTGCTAGCTAACTCTGCTGACTACCGACTGCCAGCAGTTCAGCAGTTAGATTCTTACCTGCTCAAGGTTGATTCAGCCTTCCATTCTTCCAAGGTCGGTAAAATGAAGATTCAGATTGTTGGAGGCAGCGCACTTACTCTGTAAACTGCCTAAAGTAGGCTGTAAAGTCTAAGGGCTATTGCTATTATTTTCAAAAGGCAACTAGGCTTTCTTCGTTTTTCCTTGAAGATGGTTCACTTCTCATCCAAGCCTTCAGATCAGTATCTGCAGAGACCTTTTGATCTTGTCCATTTAGCAGAGATCACTCCATTCATTGCTTAATGAACTACAGGCCCATCACCACAAAGCTGGTGTCAGTTCTTTGAGGTAAGCAAGTTTAGGAAACAGTCAGGGCAAGAATATTAAGAATGTATGTATTGCTGTACAATAAAATTAACACTCCTGAAAATCTATCAAAAGTTTTTCTAAGCTGCTTTCACCAAACAAAAGTTGGGGTTGCCTTGACTTTCTCAGGAAATGTTTGAGTCTCCCTTTAATGAAACCTCACTGAGGTTCAGCAACCTGAGGACCTGGTCCGTCATTTAGTACAAGATGTTTCACCAGTCTTCATCCCTTTCCTTCCTGTCTTATTGAAGAGATCAAGAAACATGGACCAAGCCAGCTACTTTGCCATCACCCTCTTAGTGAAAGAAGAGCATTTCTATTAATTTGATGCATTAATACCATTAACAATATTCTGTGCAGATGGATGAGAGATATTCCAAAGTAGACTGCCTTAGATTCTCAGGAGCTTTTTCCTCCAAATTTCCAAATAATTAAAGTGAAATGTCAACATTTCTCCTGAAAAACATTCTCCTTAGCTCTATCTCATTTGCTAATAGACCACAGGCAGATAGTCCAGAACCGTAAAATAGTTATGGAATCCCAAGTTGTACCTAGGGAGATGTATGTATTTATTCAGTTTCTATAGCCACCCAACTCAGCCAAGTGACTGGGCAGCTACAGATGTCTACTGTACATTTGTCTCTCATTCCCCCAGTAAATGGGAAGATGTTAAAAACACTTCTATTCCACTGAGGTTTTGAATATTTTAATGACTAACTTAGTTTGGGATCTAATTGTAATATTACTAATTTTATTTGCATTTTCTGTTCTGTTATTCTAAACTGCATTGAGTTTTGGAATAAGTAGACATTTCAGATGTAAATTCAAAAGTAAAAAAATTTAAAATGCTAAGCAAGAATTGGATGTTTCATCAGCCTGTTGACTCAGCTGCCAAAATTAAAAAGCCTTCCATGGCTTTGTCTCCATTTTGGTTCCACTCCACTGTAAGGTCAATGTAAGCTAATGCTAGGCTTGAGAACTTTCCTTTCAATGAAGACAGTTTGTTTGTTTGTTTGTTTGTTTGATAGATATCCTGTAGGAACTCTAGACATTATTCCCTCTTATTTTACAATAATCCTTTGAAGTAGATTGGACTACAAGAGTGGCTGCCTAAAGTCACACGTTGAATCTCCATGGAGGAGGGTGAACCAGAACTTAGATCTCCCCTGGGATAGTCCAACAGCTATTACATCACCCTGGTTTTCTTAATAACAAACACTTTTTACTATTCGGCAATAAGACTGATAATATCCTGAACAGAATTCAAAACTATACATAACAGGGTGAAAATGAGGTCTCCCTCAACTATACTTCCCCTTCACTATTACGCATGGTCCTGCTTGTGTCTTGACTGAAGGCCACCTGTATTTCACAGAAAGAACTACCAATCTATACCCAGATATTCTCCCCTCATCCAGGAAAGCTGTAGGTCCCAGACTCCAATGACATCATTGATCTCAATACTATTCTCCTTCAGCTTTTAGAGGGCAATCACAGATTGGTTTGTGTCACAGGTGAAGGCCCGGAAAAAAACCAGAAAAATTCAGAAAAAAAACCATTTTTTCCCTTTTTTTTCCTGAAGGCTTGTTTTTTTCCGAAAAATTGAAAAAAGAAAAAAAAAACATTGTGGAATATTTTATTTTAACATGATGAATAAAATATTTTAAGACAGGGTGTTCAAATATTTTCC
>JANHGD010005238.1:33159-44524 GCA_027560375.1 Imantodes cenchoa | reverse complement strand
AAGAGAATATTTGTAGCTCAGGGTTGAACTGTGGGGTCCTTGGTGCTCTCTGAGCTTGATGGTTTTCTTGCAGATGTCTCATTACCAAACTAGGTAGCATCATCAGTACTAGAAGGGAGTGGAGTTTGCTCTTATTTTCATATACTGATGGCTTACCCTATCAGTGTTGATCAGTTGCTTCATGAACAGTGTTCTGATTGGTGCCAGGTCTCTACAACCTCAGGCAGAGAAGGGCTATTCTGCACTTCTCCCTCAAATGTTCTTTAAAATACAGTGTTTCCCAGCATTCCTTTAGGAACCTCCAACATGCAAACTGGTTACTCACCCTAAAATGAATCCTATTTACCTGGAGCTTCAAAATTTGCTGTATGCTGGGAAGATGTGTAGCTAAAAGTCAGTCTACATTTAGCATACATCTGACTTTGGGGATGTTTCTTCATAACCAAACAAAGTGTATTTTCTGTGCAGTTTCCTTGCTCGTTGAATATCTGATTTGCATGTTTTGTAATGATTTGTTTTTGAAAAAAAAGAAAATGATATTATTAATGTTTGTTTATTATTTTGATTTATATAGGCAACCCTCTCAGTACATGACTCAGGATAGCTCATAACAAAAATAGTTTAAATTTATAATACTGCTCAATTCAACACTGCCTGAGCTGTATATGATAAAATCAGTAACTAAAATACAAATAAAACTCCCAAATAATACACACAGGATCCACCTTTCATTCTAATTCACAATCTGAAGGAAGAGTTAAGTTTTCTGGGATCTTTTAAACACAGCAAGGGTGAGAGATAAACTTCAAGGGGATTGGTTTCCTAGGTCCCATCAAGCGATACTGCTTAAAAGAAGGGACTTGGAAGCATCTTAACTCAGTCCATTTGTTCCTTCCTGGCAAAAACTATAGGAAACAGTTCTTTTGATAACCAGCCCTATTTTATAAAGTGCTTTATAGACACTAACCAGCATCCTCAATTGCACAGGACACCTAGTGGAAACCAACACAGCTCATAGAGCAATGGTGCTATATGGCCATGACAAGGCTTGCTGCTGATTCTGAATTAGCTGCAGCTTTCACATGTTTTGGGGGACAAGTTGGACAACCTCATGTACAGCACATTGCTGCAGCCCATGTGCAATCTGACCAAAGTATGAATGACTGTCTAAATAATGGCACAAATAGCAGGCAAGTTGGATTTGTGTGAAGGTCACTTTAGCCACAGCTGCCACTTATTCATTGAGGAAGAGTTGTGAATCCAAGAAAACTCCAACTGTGGACCAGTCTTGCAGAGAAGAGCCTCAGAAAGACATCAAGATCTCCTGGACAATAACTGGCACCCTACACTCCTACGTTGAATTAAGACCATTTGAAAAAAAAAAGAATAGATAAAATAATTGTAAGCAAATAATAGTTTTTGTGTAATGTCCTACTGCTTATTTGTTCTACTTATATTGTTTGTGAACTGTAGCTCTCAAGTGCATCTCCAGTGTGAGATGCAGGTGTGTGTGTGTGTGTGTGTGTGTGTGTGTGTGTGTGGTGTTGGCAGAAGGAGAGAGAGTGGGAGAGAGGAGAGAGAACATAGTTAATTATAAAAAATAACTGCTGGTTAAAATAAATTGATCACTCATTTGCTTTTATTAACAATTGTATCTTAAATATAGAAGCATTTGTGCACACAAAATCATGCCTATGTGCACACCTTCCCTTCTTTGAGCAGAAACAACAGTGAAGAACAGGATAAGGATGGGATAACAGTGTGATGCATAAGGAATGAAAGATGAAGGGAGAAAAAACTGGATGAAAACGGAAAGAAAGAGGTATCCTGGTCTGAGAGAGAGAAACCCTGCTTGGATGTCACAAACAGAATTTGCCACCTGGAGAAATGGATCCCACTTCTCTCTAAACTCATCTTCAAAGGCAAACGATTGCTGCTCACTTCCTTGTTTTTTTAAATTCCTTGCTTAATTTTCAGCAAAGTTATAAAAACCCGCCCCTATTCTCAGATGGCTTCTTAACTAAATAGAGCATATGCAAAAGGAGCATACCATGTTGAGCATAATCCCTTTCCATGTTAAAATCAGCCATATTTTTATATCTATTTCATGTATGCTGTTAAGCTACTAACTTTCAAGTCAGTTTACTTAACAAAGAAAAAAATGGAAGCTTATAAACTTTCAGGTAAAGTCTAAATTTCTAAATAGTCCTCTGCATGAAATTCCCAGAAGTAAAGTGTTTTTTGGATATGACATCCAGAATGAAAATTTTGGATCACTGTTGAAGAATAAGCATTCCTCTATTCTTGTAATGATTTTTATTTTTATGGTTCATTGCAGTCAGCCAGATGTTTAGACTGGATTTGGCATTTTTATCCACCTATCAAGTCCTTCCCAAAGACCTGGGGTAGAGAAATGTTTTTGATATTATTATTAATAAGAAAAAACTTTCCTTTTTTTCTTCTGTTAGTTTCTAAATTAAGGATTATAATAAAGTATAAAAACATTGTATAACATACAAATCTGTTCTAAACTAAGCAATTTTGGAAATAAATGGTTATTTATTTAGATTATATACAGGTTGCTCTGAGATAAAATATTCCTGTAAAACTCAAATTCTGTCAGATTCAGGAAGTCAAAAATGTTATATAATCATTATAAAAATGAATTCAGTTATCACATTATCTATTATGAATCATCATTAATGCTACTTAGAATTTGCTGAATTCCAACACACGGAATTGATGCAAAGCCTCATCATTTGTAATAAAGATTTTTACTCTCTTTTCTTGGGGGAAAATTGTTTCTGAAATTGAAAGTACAGTGTTCCAAAACATCTCACTAAGCCTAAGGGATGTCCAAAGGGGAAAAAACAGAATAGTGTGAATGATGTTAACTCTTTT
Organism: Imantodes cenchoa; assembly: GCA_027560375.1. NCBI lineage: Eukaryota > Metazoa > Chordata > Lepidosauria > Squamata > Dipsadidae > Imantodes > Imantodes cenchoa. The sequence goes on along the minus strand of JANHGD010005238.1, from coordinate 41,623 downwards.
CAAAAAAAGACCTGTTAGATGAACAACAGATTTGCGGTTTTTCATGGTTGCGATCTTTTATAGGATAGTCCAGCTGCCATCTTCTGAGGTGACAAAAATCCGTTATCACATTCTGGCTTAACTTGATTACTGCATCTATTTAAAAATGAACACAAAAGTATAATAGTTAGAAACCCAATACTTCAGCTACTATTTTAGGAAAGTCAGATACATTTTAAAAGATTGTTTTTTTACAAAATGTTCCAGAAAATAGTAATTAGGAGGGAACTTTCCCAAGACCCATTTTTTAAAATGATATTGGATTACCCTGATGATTGCTCCACTGATTGTTTTCAAGAAGGCAATTTAATCATTCCAAACACTATGATTTCACTGCTCTAGTCAAATCTTTTTGCTTTACTAGCATGATGGGTACTTTTCCAGCTGCCCTAAGAAAAGGAAGTAAGCAACTAACGCTCACATTTAAAATAGAGTTGAACTGCTTTTCATTTATTTTCCTCCCCTTTGAGATGCCAGAAGCAATTTCCTTTTAAAGTTGACTTCCTTTCTGGAAATGATTTTCTTCTCAGACCATGGTGAAGCTCTCTATGCTATTTCTTTGACTTCATTTGCCCATTTTATTTCTTTTACTGGCCATTGCACTGAAGCAGATCTTCTGACTGTAAGTAATCACGCTAAAGTTTTGCTCTAACTTTATTTTGTTTCTTTTCTTTTTTCTCATCATTATCAGCCAGCCAAGAGAGACAGACAAAGCACTCATTGGTGCCCTCTGCAACAGAACACTATTAGGGGGCTGGCTGTAAATTGACGTGGCATGGAAAATCTCTGCTCACTTTGTAGCAGTTTGTATTTTTTTGAAAGAGGAGTAGTACTCCTGCTGAATTTGTTGCCTGGTATCCTTAAGAGCGGTTGTGCCTTGCTGTAAATATGGAGAGAAAAATTCTCTTTTTTCCAACTTGGGAGCAGAAGATTGGTTTCTGTTTGGATGTTTGGTTAACAGCAATAAAGAGAGTCTAAAACTGATTGCTTGTTTTTAACCCGTCTTGTGAGAGAAGCCGATTTTGTGCCTGCGGAGTTTCTTCCTTAGCTTCTCCTTACTTTTCCCCTTATACTCATCCACCAGGTCTTAAGATGGGGTGTGGGCTGCGAAAGTTTGAAGATCCAGATGACAGCAGTCCTGGAAAAATATTTTCAACTCTGAAGAGACCGCAAGTGGAAACAAAAACAGACTCTGCTTATGAGTACATATTGCTGGATTTTACATTAGAAGGTATGTATGAAGTGTTATAACCTTTCAGAAGAACATACTGTATAAGCCAAATGTGGTTTCTTATAGTTAGATACAGAAAAAAGTTTGATTCATTTTCCTCTACTGCTTATTAAATTAAGGATTTAGAAATGACTATTAAAACTTTTCTGTGCCTGTGCTTGTCATACCTGGATATCTCTGAATAAATATATGACTTTTCAAGAGCTTCAGGATTAAGGTGGAGCTATTAATAGTAAGTAGAACATTGAAGATACGAAAATACAAATATAATTGTTTTATATTCTTTGTTTTATATTGTTCATGGACATCTGTGCGGTTAGAAACAGACTACCCTGTAGGGCTACTTCCTTCTTTTGTAGGGTGTCTTGTTTCTAACCAACTCCATGTCCCAGAAAGTCGAAAAAATAAACAAACAGTCTCAGATGGCTTCCCACTAAGAACAGGCAGCTCTGTTCTGCAAAAGTTGCTTCTGGGAATTTTTTGAAGAAGTTTTCATAAAGCTATTTGGGTCTGTACACCAGCTTTTTTTGTGTAGAACTTAGTAGGAATTAATCCCAAACACAACTTGCATATTACAGTCAGCATCAGCATGGTCATAGTTATAATTTAAATAGAATGATTTCATAATGTATAGGATGCATAATAAAGCATTACACAATACTGAACAATATGTTAGCTTTTTAACATTTTTATTTGGTTTTGGATGAAAAAGCTTTTTTTCATTATGAGGAGAAAAAATAGTAACAAATACTCCAAGTTTCCTGTTTGATTGCCTAAAATTAAATGCAGCTATATTAATGATAACTGTGCATTTTGCTTTTGATTTAAATCACACTATTTGTTTATTTTAAATGATTTAAATATGTATATTTTCAGGATTATAAAAGTACTTTGATGGAGATTATTTCTTGTAAAAATAATCGTATTGCTAATAATTCAAAACAACTGTTAGCAATTTTATGCAATTACTTTGGTAACTGAGGTGATAGATGAGAGAGAGAGAGAGACAACATTGCTGTTTTTCAATCACATATCATAATGAAATAGACAGTTGGATCCAACCTTGTCCTCCTACTATTGGAAGGCCCTTTCCATTTCTGGCAACTAGTCAAAACTCAATGGAGACGCCTATTGGGGCAAACATGGAGGCAATGAAATCCAGTAGTAGAACCCGAGATGGTAAGGTTAAGTATGAAGACTCCAGAAACAACATGAGACTAAAACCAATTGTTGGGGTTGCTTTCCCCCCCACCTTTCCTTCATATTTTATTGATGGTGGTGGGAAAGCTGAACAAAACTGCAATTATTTGCCAGTTTCTTTATAAGTCTGAATCTTGCTATACATTATTGGTTACACTGAGAGGAGAAAACATTCTGCAATTTATAGATGCAAGCTTACTATTAAGCACAGAACCTGAGTATGCTTTCTTTCAAGTTTTTTTTTAATACACGTTCCTATATCACATTATTACAAGGCTTGAAAATAGTTGGACAGCCACTGGTGTCAAGAGCAGAGCTTCATATGTGGTAAGACTCCAGTGTCTACTCAAACTCCTTGAATGTGTATAATGGAAACAAATACCTAATTCAGATGTGCAATATATATAGGCCAAAATCTATTGTGATGTAAACTTCCGTTTTAAAAATCACTTAATAATTTAATAACCCTGTGTTAGTATTGCAACCACAACAAATATAATTTGTTTAACCTTCTCCCTATTATAACTATTAATGGTTCAACACTGAAGTCCCTATATTCTGTTACTACTATAGTAATAGAAGCCACATGCAATGGTGTGTTTTTTAAAGTAGTTTTTTCTTAGGAAATAGATTGATTGATTGAAATATTACATCTTTTCTCTTACAACAGCTCTCTGAAATTATTTGTTAAGATAATTCGATTCAGCTTCTCTTCTTGGCAATGTGGAATGGCCTTCACATCTTGTGTGACTCTGCTAGGTGTATATACTCTTAGCATCAAATCCTGACTTCTCACATATCCCTCCAAGGAGCACTACTCCTGCCACTTTGATGAGGCTGGGCAGCAGGACTTTGGGAGATGGGTAGTCTTAGTAAATATCTGAAGTGAATAGTTAGTGAATAGTAAGTGAACCCCTCTAGTGATAATGTATTACGGTGCAACTGTACAAGTTAATCTTTATAAAAAGTTATTTTAAATGTTTGAATCCTATATCAAGTGTTTCTGTTGTTTTAATCCTTTTAGTTCTCTCAAATCCAGAAATTATCAAAATATGTTCTGTTTTGGATATTGTAAAGAATGTGGAGGAGTATTATAATAAAGGATATGTGGTAGGAGCTATTCATCCTGTTTTACTGTCATCTGGACAAAGGAGGCATTTTCCAGCAAGTCACATCTATCGAGTTGTGCTTGTGCGTCTCAAATTCAGGTATGCCATACAAGAAATGCTTAAATTCCAGTAAACTTTTGAATTGAGCGAAGTTGCTTCATCGAAAAAAAAGTTCCCTGCTTTAAGAGTAAAACTATTATTATTACTATTCCCTGCTTTAAGAGTAAAACTATTATCATAACTTCGTTGCATCTTAGAACCAAATTAGATCTTACATTAAACTGCATGTCTTAGTTTATTCCCCATGCAAATAGCTGTTCAAATCAGGAGATTGCAAAAATAATATCCTCTCCATCCTCCATAATGTATTGATGAGACCCCGATGGCTCTTTCTTATAGAAAACCCTTGGCGTTCAAAGACCTAACATGTAATTAAGGCACAGGTACTTTTAAGCTTGTTTATTATGACAGAAACTTTGGGAGATGAAATCATTTCCATTAGACATACTATGGACAGTTTCTCCCTTTCGAAATGGGAAATGGGGGAGAGGGATAGAAGCAAGCAAGCAAGCAAGCAAGTAGTAACATCAGATAGAAATAGAACTAAAATAGTATGATTATGATTGCCATTATCTGCCTTTCCTTGCCTTTTATTTCCTTCTGACATTTTTGTTTTCTTTGTATCCTTGCCTGTGCATATCTGTTAGTGGAGATCATTTTTAATGCATCTGAGGAAGTTACATCCAGCCCTTGAAAGTTTATGCAAAAACACATTTGATAATCTTTAGCTATTCAATAGATGGTACTGTAATTGTGACCAATATTGTGACTTTCCAGCTATATACTTCTGAGATTCTTAAATTAAATCTCCAATGAAGAATTGCTTAAAACTGAAGCTGAACTTAAACATAGTATATACAGAACATTAAGTACTGATAGGAAAGCAAGCTAGACAAATAGGCTTCGTGAAATCAACTTTAAGTAGCCTTTTACATATTCTTATATACTGGGTGGATATCAGTTCATATATTTGTATATTTTTACCTAACACTTGTAGGAAATTAGGCATTATTTTACTTGTCCAAGGCTGCATTCTCTGATGTCAGACTGTTTGGGTCCCAATTGTTGGCTTGTTCTAAAACTGTGTCAAAAACCTGAGCCAAGAGTGGCTATAACTATCTTGAGAAACATCTCAGTGTTTCTTGTCTTCTTGCTGACAAGCCTCTTTTCTGTCTCTGATTCATTTTTTAACAACCTCTATGTTCTTTTTTACTCTCTCCTCGTCCTGCTTTAGAAGCAGACTATTGGGGGAGAGACTGATTATTCTTGAAAGCATGATTAGAACTGCAAGTTGCTCTTTATGGAGTTATTTATTATATTTTTATCCCACTTTTGTTACTTTTATAAGTAACTTAAGGCAGCAAACATACACAATATTCCTTTCTCCTCATTTATTTTCTCAGCATGAGAACTGTAGCATTGTTAAATAGGAGGAAACTATTCCAGAAACAGAACAAACATTTGAAGAAAACATCCTACATGACCTTAATATATATTTGTAACACTAAAACTAACATAATAAACTTATCTTTATTAGTGGCATAATAGTATTAATATCATGATATATAACAAAAAGGCCACAGGTATTAGTTCTAAATGTATTCTTCTTGAGAGCTACTTGCAATTTTACTTTATTGAACTCTTTCAGATTCAGCTCTTGAAACTCTTCTGAAATATTTCAACATAGCTAAAAACTATATTTGTGTATGTTACATAACCTAAATGTGTCCTGTTAAAGCTCAAGATAATGAATATACTAAGCTCCACATAAACCTTAAAATGTTAACTTAAAGCATTTCACAGGACAAAAGTTTCCAATCTTGTACAGCTATCTGCCCTTCATAAACAATGTGGGACAAGACATTAACATTTCCGTACTGTTAACTTCTTAAGCTGAAATATCCTACGCTTCAAATCTTTAAATCTAATTAGTTGTTAGAATACATTTATCTTCTGACTTAACAGTCAGTCATTTATTGCTTGTGTCATTTTGATGAACCTCAAACAATAACAGTTGTTTGTCATGATGAAAACCCTTTTTGTAACTATTTTGTCTGGAGCTGGAAGCCAAGTACTTTTTTTTTTTAATAAGGGAAAGTTGAAAGATAGATTGAAATTATCCAATTAATTATCTCAGTTGGATTCACTTTTCACATTCATCCAGCAGAACTCTAGAAATCTTTTATCATCATCTGGGGTTTCTCTGAAAACCAATGAGGATTCTCCAAGCTCCACAAGCAATAACAAAACTGCACAGGTTCTACTGAATCCAAGACTATGGTCATCCTCTTGTTACAAGTGGCAATGGCCTCAGTAAAACCAGAACCCTAAAAATAACCCCAAGTTTTCTTTTGGATGGAACCCAAAAGAATCCATCAGATGCCTGGAGTAGATGAATCAAATAGGTCCTACCTCCCTGCTCCAAGATCAACAGGTGATCTATCCAAGACAGAGGAGTGGTTGTAATATCCTCATGTTGCCACTGCTTTGAAATAAAAAACTAGGTATAATGTGTAACACCTCCCTCCCCACATACACACAAATGAGTCAGGCCAGAGATAACTTAATCAAGTCTATGATTGTCATAGTGGCCACGAACTCCTAAGCTGCTTATAAATTCACACTCAGGGGTAACAGATTGACGTTTCCCAGAACCATAAGCCTGGGTAACTCCATCACAAATCCAGCCCCTGATTTAAGCTACTCAGCTAGGGAGGCCGCTCCAGATTTCTGTGCTGCAGAACCTCCAAACTCTAACCCTCAACAACATTTTTAATATGCCCAAATTCCTGCATACCTTGCACACAGTCCTGATCCCAGAGCCATTACAAAAAAGTAATGCATTTGTATCTCAAATTAAGCCTCTCAAATCTTACCCTCACCCAGTCTGCATTATGGTTAAAATATCATCAATGAAACTTCTTAGATATCTGAAGGAAGTTTGCTTTTTAACTCACATATTTATACTTGCATATTTCAGCAGAAAAATATTTAGTATTTAAATTAAATGTAAATAAGGTTGCTCAATGGGTAATTCAGTTCTGTTCCAGGCAACATGTTTGGGCAAAAGAATCCTGGGCCTTCAGGAAAGAAGTTAAAACATGTTTATGTCGACAGGCCTGGGATTGAATGGAACTGTTTATGTGGGAATGAATGAACGGTTAATTGGTTTTTAAATTATTAATGGAACGGTGCATGTTTTAATGGTGGGGTATGTGTTGTTTTTATATTGCTTATTTTTAATGTTATTTATAATTTATATGTACTGTTCTTTTATTTTGTGAGCCGCCCTGAGTCCTACGGGATTGGGCAGCATATAAATTCAAATAAATCAAATCAAATCAAATCAAAATACAAGAAATTAAAAAAGAATGATAGTTATATAAGTGTATTAGAAAGAAATATATTTGTAATGTTTTGTTGTTTTTCTTTTTCTGTTAAAAGCAATAAAAATACATTTTAAAACAAGCCATGGACAAGCATGCCAAATGATTGTACATTCAAATCCCTGTCCTATACGGTCACAACTATTTCTTTGTGAGGTTATTTTTAATGTTTTGATTTAATGTCCTTGCAGTCATTTTTTTATCTGCCAAAGTTTGGAAAATCACTAGGGGGCAGCAGAGATGGGGGGCAATGTTCGTTTGCTACCATCTGGTGGTAGTCCTGATTTTTATATTCTATTTAGGGCAGACCCCCATAGCAGAACATTGTACTGCATCACAGAATCAAGACAAAATAAAATGTACGCACATTTTACACACATTTAGAAGCTCTGAGCTTCTAAAAGTTGAATAGTTATTATTCCACTTATGAATTAAAGTGGAAAAACCATGACACTAGGAGGAGCCCTCTATCTGAAAACATGGTTGTTCTCTTCTTTAAAAGGGAGAGAGGAAAATCTTTCCTCTCTCAACATTTATTATGGCATAATAAATATATTAGACTTTTAAGATGTCATAAAACTAAATTTTTCTGGTAAAATTTCCAACAGGAATGTCTCTGGTTTTAGTTCTATATTTTATTTGTGGTCATCATGTTGAGGACTATCTGTATTATAGGGATGTGGAAAGGGAACCCAGAGCAAAGGATTGTCTCAGTGCCCCACGTAGTTATAAAAGCAATGTTTGCATATTATTTTAAGTTTTAATTTTAATTGGTTGGTCTTATCTTGGCCTGTTGGGTTAAACCCACCGTTGTGGCTTTTAAACCATGGCTATCCCTTTAATAGGTGCAAGTCCACCCAATTGTGCATTGTAAACTGTGGCTTAATGATAGGTAAACAAGAACAGAAAGTGAGCAGATAAATTCTAGGAATGTTGACAGCTCATGATGAAATAATCTTGGTCTTCTTTTATAGTTCACTGCACAGGAACCTGTGGCTGCTTTTGAAGAGGGGATGTGGTACCTTGCCTTCTATCTGAATTGTTACCTGAATAATATGGATATCAAAAAAGCTGACCAAGTGCAATGTTTAAATAGGCTTCATGTGTAGTATCATGTTCAGATCAATCTTGTGAACTTGTAACTACTTGCAATCTTTGCAGATTGCAAAGGTTATGTCCAGGGGCGATTTCCTCTCGTCTTCGCTACCGGAGCGCCGGTAGCAGGTTGCGCGCACAGCCAGAGTCCGTGCGAGTGGGCGTGTCGCCCACTCACGGGATTTTTGGCTTCTGCGTATGCGCAGAAGCTGAAATCTCACGTGAGCATGCGTTCTACCCAGTGATGAAATCTAAAAATTTTCCCTACCGGTTCTGTGGGCGTGGCTTGGTGGGCATGGTATGGGGAAGGATACTGCAAAATCTACATTCCCATCCCACTCCAG
>JANHGD010005236.1:246539-258735 GCA_027560375.1 Imantodes cenchoa | reverse complement strand
TGTTAGAGTCTTGGGGGTGGGGGGAGAAACAGTATAGTATTGAGCCTTGGGGGGGATTATCCTTGAAAGAAAGGGTGGTCCCACCAACAATTAAAGAAAGCTCAAGAAGCTACTCCTGGACCATGTTGGACAATTTTCAGTTCCAATTTCCCTTTTTAAGGAAACTTGCTAAGAAAATGGTCATGCTACAGCTTCACAGAATCCTGAAAAAAGGAAGATCCGTTTATACCACTTTCAATCTAGTTTGACTTCTGGGTTTGTGTTGTTTGTGTTTGTTGATAACCTCTACTGGAAATTCGATGGGGACAGCACATTCATCCAACATCTCCTTGATCTTTCAGAGAATTTTTGCATGAAAATCGATCCTAGTATCCTTCTGGACTGACTCTGCCTCACAGAGTGATCATTCACAGTTGTAACGGTGACGAAAAGTAATTCTGCAGCCAATGTCCAACCAATATATCTAGCATAGTTGCCATTTTATTCACTAATCCAAAGCTAGTATATCAGCCTTTTTTTAACCTTTTACACTGAGCTTTAAAGCATATTATCTGGCATGATAGAAATCATATATTATTTTGGAACATGGGAGTGGGGTAAGGAGGAGTTTACAAATTATAGACATAAGCAACTTACCACTGGAAGTGTAAACCAAGTGGCCACAACACGATCAGTAAGCCAGCGATACCAAGCTGGGGAAATAGACATCAGTGGCAGTAGGGGACCAAGCATGAAGATGCTTCCAAAAAAACTTCCCAAAAATAGTGCAAGTACAAAATAAATTCCTTTCCATAGCACCATGGTTCTGAAACAGAATGGAACAAGGATTTGGTAAACAGCTTTAAATGTTAACCTCTTCCCCAAATAGTATCTCTTCTGGCCATTCTAGTGATGGTTTTCTATTTTTGTTTCTAGTTATTTGTTTTAGACATTAAATACAAGCTGTAATTTATGTACACAGAGAAATAATTTATACATGCCAAGAAATAAAAGTGATACATCAACTGATGGTTAGTGTATCAGCCGGTGATACTAGTATCCCAAACATTTATTTTGGAAATGAACTGACTCTGAACAGACTATCTCTGAACAGACTCAAATAACTAATTTTCATATTTTAACTATTTAGAAACAGTGGCATTTTCTAAATTCTGCATCTCTTCTATTGAAAAGAGAAGAGCCACTGGCCAAAATCATGATTGCAATACACTTTCAAATAAATTCAACGCATGTCAGACTTAATTACTCTTATAAAATATGTATCAATTCCATGATAAACATCTAATACTTAATAAAACAGATGCATAAAACTGCTTTTTTATTAAATGTGACTCAATTCCAGATTATCCTATCATTTGTTAGGCTTCTTTCCATCTTAGTAGGCAACTTCCTATCATTAAACAAATTTGGAAACAATAGATTTCCAAATTACAATCTATAAATAGGCTATCTCCCATTATTTATTACATTATTAAACTAGTTGTTTGTAAAAAGTAAGAGGGTACCCTTGTTCACAACTCTGAACAGCTCTCTAAAAGCTCAGTTTAAAATTGCATACAAGAATTTCACTGAACAGACAGGAAACTGATGTTTTCAATTTTAGGGGGAAAATAGCAGTGGAAAAGCAATCTGGCTAACTTGTTGGAATTTCAGTTCCACTAATAACACATTGCTCAGAAGGTATCCACACAAATTGAATAATATATAAACACAAATTGACTATAAAATCAGCTCAGCATTTAACAAATATTCTAAACAATATACACATTCATAAAAAATGATGGGTTTGGGAGGTGGATGATAAAAATCAGAATATTAACATGAACATGAAGAGTGCACTTGTTCCCCCCCCCTTTTCAAGTTACCTAAAATCATACGCACAGATTCTAAGATTCTAAAACCCTTTAGCTTTACATTTTGTTTTCAAAGTACAGGTAAATAATGACGATAATAATCACCATATTAGTCCTGCTAGATCCACATTTAGTTGACGTCTCACTTTTTTTTGAGATTAAGTGCTCTGGTTTTATGAAATATTAGCATATCTAATGTTTTATGAAACACTAGCATAACCCCACTGCTTTACGAGGTTCCACAGGGCTGGGTACTCTCTCTGGTCCTGTTCAACATTTATATGGAGCCACTGGGTGAGATCATCTGGCCACATGGACTGAGGTATCACCAATATGCTGATGTTACTCAGCTGTATGTCTCAGCCCGTGGTGAGTTAAGTGTCCTCCCGCTCGCAGCGCCTAGAGGCTGTTAGAGGCTGGATGGGGAGCAATGGGTTGAAACTAAATCCTTGTAAGACCAAGTGGTTCTGGGTTTGGGGTTTATTGGCTCAGGGAGAATTGCCACCTTTGGTCTTGGATGGGGTGGCACTACCCCAAACAGACCCTGTGCGTACTCTAGGGGTTTTCCTGGACTCACGACACCTGCTCGAAGAGGTGGCAGTTGTGGCCAGGAGCGCCTTTGTGCAACTGCCAGTTGTGCACCAGTTACGCCCTTTCCTGAAACAATAATCCCTACTCACAGTCACTCATGCTCTAGTCACTTCCCGTCTTGACTATTGCAACATGGGGCTGCCCTTGAAGATCATCCGGAAGCTCCAGTTGGTGCAAAATGTGGCGGTCCACATGGTTTTGTGCAGACCCCCATGTGCACATGTATCACCTCTCCTGCGGGAGCTGCATTGGTTGCTGATTTGCTTCCGGGTGCAATTCAAGGTGCTGGTTGTCACCTTTAAAGCCCTTCATGGCTTGGGACCAGATTATCTGAGGGACCATCTCTTGCCAGTCACATCTACCTGACCCACCAGAGCAGGGAGGCAAGGAATGCTGCGGGTCCCATCACCTAGGGCAAGGGTGTCAAATTCAAGGCCCAGTGGCCAGATCCAGCCCATGGGATGCTTAGATCTGGCCCGTGGGCTGCCTTGGAAGCAACAAAGGACCAGCCCGTGGTGCCTCTGCCAGTGAAAACAGAGCCCGGGAGGGGCTGAACACAGCCCTCCCGAGCTCTGTTTTTGCTGGCAGAGGGCTGCAGGAGGCTGTTGCAGCCAAAAACAGAGCTTGGGCGGCCCTCACAAGCTCTGTTTTCGCTGGCAGAGGGTTGCAGGAGGCTATCATTGCTAAAAACGGGGCTCAGGAACCATTTTCACTGGCAGAGTGCTTGGGCCATCACAGGCACCCCCAATATGAGTGACGAGTTGGCCATGCCCACCCCGGCCCCCCAAGGTCAAACACAATCCTGATGTGGCCCTCAGTGAAATTGAGTTTGACACCCCTGCCCTAGGGAAATACACCGGGGGGGGGACGGACCCAGAAGAAGGGCCTTCTCTATGGTGGCTTCCTCTCTCTGAAACATCATTCCCCCAGAGAGTAGATTGGCTCCACTCTAACACTCTTCCAGAAGGTTCTGAAGACCTGGTTCTGCCAGTGGGCCTGGGAAACACAGAGCAGGATCGAGCCTATAAAATGGCTTGTGTTATCGCCAGGGTTGCGGGGTGGGAGGTTATTATTTTATTTATTATGTGATTATTCTCTTTTATTAGTTTAATTGTTTTATATATGAAGTTTTTATATTCCTGTAAACTGCCTTGAGTCTCCATGTGCGAATAGGTGGCGATATAAATTTCCTAGAATAAAAATAAAATAGATAAATAAATATTATAAATTAAATATTATAAAAATATTAAAATGATACCTTGTTTGCCACTTTTGGGTCATGTCTTGAGGGGTAGTTGGATATTTGCAAATATGTGGTAGAAAGTATTTGTCCTCTGGATTAAAACATTTTTGCATAAAATGAAAACTGTTAAAGCTGCTTGGAATCCTTACCTGTATGTACTATACCACAAGTTGATACCAGACTCTTATTGTCTTTGACAGTCAGCTTATATTTTTAAAAAATCTATAAATGATGCATTTTTCCTACAGGATTTCTACTGCAGGGTTTTTGATGTAACAACAAAGAAGGCTGGAATAGTTATCAGAATTTAAAATTATGTGGCTATCACGTTTATATTAATAAACTGCTTTTACTGATTTGTCTTCCACTCAGTCACAAGCATTCACCCTCATTAGTTACCATTAATATATAGCTCTATTTTCTGGAAGCCTATTAAAAAGCCTTTGTTCAAGCCAGAAGCTAAACAGAGTATGAATGTGATTTCTGGTTTTAAGCAATACTAATATAGTACTAATTTGCTAACACATTTCCTCTTTTCAGGGACCTGTTCTCATTGGCAGTTCTCAGGGTGGTGTCAATATTGAAGATGTGGCTGCCGAGAATCCTGATGCAATCGCGAAGGAACCAATTGACATTGTAGAAGGCATTAAAAAAGAACAAGCTATCAAGGTAATGAACTGGCCCTTTTTGCTCAGTGACAGCACGTGTATAACATAAGTGGTGCACTCTGTTGAACTGATAAAAATATATTGGATGGATGCCGAGGGAAGGAAATGTTCTATGGGAAGTAATTTGTCCTTAAATAGAATATGTTGATACAATGTATGGCATATTTTGTTTTCCATGTGGGCTTTGTTGCATAACATCCTGTTTCTTGACCGAGATGCACTATGAGAATTTCAAGTATATATTAAATATTTTTAGTGTCATCATCATTTTTGTAAGTTCAATAAGAACTGTGTCTTCGGTCCATCTATCTTAATGTTGTCTACATTAATTAGCAGTTTCATCAGTGTCATAATTCACAGGCTCTCAATATATTTTTAATGGAAGATATGCATGCATTCTGAAACTTTAAAAATTCATAAAAAATTAAATTTTATTTCTGGCAGCTGACGTGATTAACCACCCCTCCATGAAAACAAGTAATTTTTCCACACAAAGAAAGCTAGAATGTCAGGAGAATTTCTGCCCTAGCTTTCTCTATGGCGTTTTTATTTCTGGGAACTAGGACTTCATTTATCTGCAGGACAGCATGTCAACACACAATGTACCATTTTATCTGCAATCTGAAATAACATAGCCCCATCCAGTGGTAAAATCCAATTTTTTTACTACTGGTTCTGTGGGTGTGGCTTGGCGGGCGTGGTGTGGTGTGGCTTGGTGGGCATAGCTTGATGGGCATGGCAGGGGAAGGATATTGCAAAATCTCCATTCCCACCCCAGTCTGAGGTCAGTCAGAAGTGGTATTTGCCGGTTCTCCAAACTACTCAAAATTTCCGCTACCGGTTCTCCAGAACCTGTCAGAACCTGCTGGATTTCACCCCTAGTAGCAGCTTATGATTTTAGCTCTCTCAAATGCAGCTTTATTTTGTTAGGAATTTAACAAGTAATATCTTACTTTCTTGCTAAGTAAGAAACCACAGTGTTCCCCTTCACTATTATTTCTTCACCTCTGGCTCCCAGTTCAAGCCCAGCGACGTAGCCGAGAGCATTCACGTTCCGCCAGTGCTGTCAGTCTCAGTGGCGGGGATGAAAAATCTGACCATTCAGAAGCTGCTGATCAGCATTTGTCATATTACAGCAATGGAGGCTTCTTTCCTACAACTGCAACAGGTAAAAGCATAAATAAATTCCCATCAAATATATTTGAGGGAGCCACTAAGTACTGGAAGTGGCTGACGGAGTAAGAAATCCTATTCTAGCCAACCCTTAGTTTTAGTTTCAATACAGTTTTAAAATCTTAACCTGTGAAGTAAGTGTTATGAAGTGTTGCGAAGGTTGGACTAGAAGACCTCCAAGATCCCTTCCAGCTCTATTCTGATTGATTAATTAATATTTTAATTATTCGTCTACTTGTTTTATAACTTGTAAACTGCCCAGGGTCACCTTATAGGGGAAATTGGTGGCGTAATTTGTATGTGTATGAAAAAATTAACAAATAAAAACTAATAGAAACTAAAATAGAATGAAAAGAAGAAAGATAAAAAAGCTAAAAGTGCAGGAAAAAAAGAAGAAATATAGAAAGAAGAAAATAATATAAAGAAAAATATTTAAAAATGGCTTCCTATCTTTTTCACAATAGTTATATTTTAACTTCTCTGTCAAAGTTACCTCATGACTCTCTTCTTTTTATAACCTATCCTATCTAATCATCAAAAACCTGATTTCTTTTTTTTTCTTTGGGCTTCCATTTGCTTACTCTCCTCATGAACCATCTATTTAGAATTTAATCAGCTTCTCTGCAGTTTGATAGAAAGGCCAGAAGAATATTGTTAGTGCCAAATCTCAGATTTATTTCATGTGTTTAAAAAAATGATAGAAAAGATGGAACTGGAAGGAAAACTACAATTTTTGCCACTATTGACAAATTACCATCAAGTGGGATGATATACAAAACTTGTAATTCATTGTTCAAAGCAATTCAGTATGGATAAAGCAGAAGGGGAAGACTAATAAAATATGTTGACTGCTGTAGGATCAACACTAGCTTCTATCACAACCACACATTATTTTTGATAACTACATAAGGTTTGGTTATAGCATGTTAACCTCTTGGGAATGCAACATATAACTGCCAAAATTTATTTAATGTACAATACCTGAGTGATTCTTTTCAATCAGGAAAAAGTACTAAAAAGTAGCAACACCCTTGTATGCCAAAAAGAAAAGAAACGTTAGTACCGTCTCTGTGGGCAGATATTCTTGGACAATTTTTTTTTACAAAGAGATGTTCTAATAATACATACATCAGTATATATTAATGTATAGCCTCAACCACTAACAAAATTTTGAAAAACATACCGGGGGTTCAAGCACCATTTAATCATGTATTTTGAAAACATACTAGGGGTGTTTTTTGTTCATTTGTTTTGCTTCTTCTGATATATTTCAATTTCATTTCCTTCGTTAGTGGATTACAAACATGCCAAAACTGTAGAGCTGCCACAACAAAGATCATCTTCTGTTGCGACTCAACAGACTACCGTATCTTCCATCCCCTCTCATCCATCTACTACAGGGGTAAGCAAAACTATCTGACAAATGTATCTATAAAAATGGCGGGTTTTTTGCAGGCAGAAGGTATTTCTGAATTGAGCCTGTGTACAGGTGAGTCCACCACAAGCCAATGACCTCATTAAAATGGTGGAACTTGATTCATGACATCAAGCTTTGCTCCTTACATGCTTACATATAAGCAAATGGTGGAAAATTGTAATGGGGAAGAAACTTGGATTATGTTAAGTTACACTTTATCATTAACTCATCATTGCCTGCCCTGTGTGGGAGGGTTGCCATTTCTTGGGAGAAAAATAGAACCTTCATATGTCTGAATGGATGGTCATCTTTGGGATGAATATTTATTCACTAGAGGAACTGAGGTATATTATTAATGTGTTTGGGAGGGAGGTCTTTATATTCAAAGTTTAACAGAAGTATTTAATTGATTGCTCCCTGTACTTTTGTGTTTATGCTAGTAACATTTGGGTATTATTTTTCTCCCTAATATGACAACAATAGAAGACTTACCGTGCCCTGTATGACTACCCAGCAGCGGATGCTGATGAAGTCTCTTTCAAAGATGGTGATGCAATTGTCAACGTCCAAGCCATCGATGAAGGATGGATGTATGGAACTGTGCAAAGAACAGGCAAAACAGGCATGCTTCCAGCGAACTACGTAGAAGCAGTTTAAACAGAGACTCACATTGACATGGACAATAAGAAGGCCCTTTATGTCACATCAGTTCAGTACAATTCATAACAGTCGCCAAAAATGCCTTATTTTCTCTCTTGATCCATGTGAAGAATTGTCTGGCATCTAAAACTTTCAGGAAACATTTTCCATCCTAGTTTCACTAGATGTTTAAAGAAGAGTTTTGGCTACCAGTATGCCATCCCTCTTTTAATCTAGCTGAATTTGCACGATTCAGTTTATTTTCATGAATCATTGAATTGTATTGGTTTACGTGATTTTTCAAGAGATGCAGTGATCACACGATAGTCTAAACACAGCCGAATGTATCCATGTCTGTTTCTAGTATACAACACCTTAAACTAGTTAAAAGTGGAAAGCCTCTCTTCTGCTCTACTTAGAGAATGCTGATGTGATGCATGCATTTTTAATCTGCGTGTTCTTGGGCCACAGTGCTGTTAATTTCCTCTCAAAGTAGTGACTAATAAATGTCATGTTTCCGCAAATTATTGTGTACTCTATTTCTTCATTTCATGTACTTATTATAAGTACATAAGTACATTTTATGTACTTATAGAGCCGAGGTGGCGCAGTGGTTAGAGTGCAGCACTGCAGGCTACTTCAACTAACTGCTAGTTCAGCAGTTCAAATCTCACCGGGCTCAAGGTTGATTCAGCCTTCCATCCTTCCGAGGTGGGTAAAATGAGGGCTCAGATTGTTGGGGGCAATATGCTGATTCTGTAAATCACTTAGAGAGGGCTGCACTATGAAGCGGTATATAAGTCTAAGTGCTATTGCTATTTGCTTCTCAGAGTTCTTGCTGGTGTCACTACAAAAGTACCAGTACAATGACATTATCCACAGTAGTGATGAAACATCGATATTAATACTAAAAAAATTCAAAATGCAAATTAATTCTAAAACTGTTTGATGCTAACATGTAGTCCATGAACTTGAGAGTGTCCACCCGTTAATCTCCAGAAGCTTGCCAAAGCAGCCCCATCTTTTAACATCTTCTGAAAATCCATTAACATAGGGACCAAATCTAATATCCAAGGGGTATCGCATAGCACATGAGTCATTACAGAAACATCGACACTTCCTCCTGATCTCACCCTCCTTCATAAAAGTAGGGAACCAACAGTAATATCCATATGTATATATCAAGCAGGAAATTTCTGGCTGGAGGTTGTCCAATAAATACCGTTGTCCAAATAATATATGGCTTCATAAGGCTTTAAATTGCAGCCAGAAACTGTGAATAACCAATGTAGGGCCTGCCTTACAAGTATAATCTATTTTTGACAGCTAATGTCTGGAGGCCACTCCAGTTTGCACCTATTGTAGCCTTCAAGAGGATATTAATCCATATATGATCCATGCACATGAGATACTTTGCCCTTGTGAGATCTTCCATTCTAGATACAGCCACAGCTAGCCCATCACCTAAAGCTGGGTAAAATGGGTCCAGGAAGACCTGCATGTAATAGACCTGCCCATTAGCAGTACTTCCCTGCAAAAAGAGAATGCCAGAGAGAGATACTTAGTAGGCAAGTTACATCTCTATCTTGCTTAGGTCAAACCTGTTTCACTCCACTCAGACCCCAACACCTTCCAGATAACAAGACTTTGTATCATGGGTTTAGCTCAGGAGGACATATTGCAATTGGGTATCACCAGTATAATGACGACACTGCACCTTGAAACAGTGAGTGCAATTCTTCTGGGAGACTGGAAGCATGTTTCCCCATTTACAATTTTATTAAAGGGGGTATTTCTTTCCTGATACTCTTCTTGTAGGGTGGAGATAGCATCTGGACATGGGTTGTCCTCGTCTGTTTATCCAATAGGACTGAGTCTTTTAAACTGATTATTCCTGCCTGTGTGCCAGGGACCCCAGAGTCATGAAGGCAGACCACTTGAAGCATGGTGCTGCAGACAGATAGGTATCCCTCTCTGATGGAACCAAAAGTTAGTGCAAAGAAAAAGGGGACACAGACATGGACCAAGGCCAGAGAGAGAACCAGGGTGGGACTAGATGCTATCTCCATCCTATGAGAAGAGGTGTATCAGGTAAGACCAATGCCCCTTCTCCATAGAGGGTGGAGCTAGCATCTAGACATGGGACATACCAAAGGGTGGATTGGTCCTGGGTTCAGAACTCACTGAATGCACCTGCTGAAGGACCCTGCAACCAAAGGCCACATCCACCGATGTGAAGGCATCAATCTTGTACTGTCTGATGAAGGGCGATGGGGAAGCCCAAGTAGCCACCTTACAGACCTCGTTAGAAGCCTGGGTCACCCAGGACGCCATCATTGCTGCACTGTGAGTGGTATGCATGGTCAGTTGAGAGGGACGGGGAAGGGAACTCAGGTCAGATGCCTTGGCAATGGTGCCCCTCAACCATCGTCCAATAGTTGAAGCAGACACCTTGTGGAAGCAAGGAAACAAATAGGGACTCCATTCTTCGGATTGGAGATGTGTGTTGAATGTAAATCCGCAGAGCCCTGCAGCAGAGGTGGGTTCTAATTCCTTACCAGTACCGGTGCGCATCACAGCCATGCGCACGTGTGCTATGCACATGTGATCGTGCATCCTCTCGTGCAATTTCGGCTCTCTGCGCATGTGCAGAAGGACAATTTTACTTCTGCGCATGTGCAGAGAGCCAAAAAACGTGAAAAATTTAAAAAGAAATGGAGGCACCCACGGCCCGGCAAAGCGGTTGCACTTGCAATGATGCAATCTGTGGGCCCCTACCAGAGCGATAGAGTGTGCTGCACTGGTAGGAATCTGCCTCTGCCCTGCAGACATCCAACGTGTGCCATCTGTGTTCCAAAGGAGAGGAAGGGTTAGGACAGAAATTCAGGAGGATGACTTCCTGTGCCCTGTGGAATCAGGAATTGATCTTGGGAAGGAAGGAAGGATCCAGATGAAGCACTACCCTGTCCAGGTGGAAGATGCATAGGTCCTTTCTCAGGGATAGAGCTGCGAGTTCTGAAATCCACCTGGCAGAGGTGATTTTTTGATTTTTATATTCTATATGTTTTTCCTTTTCAAATTGGTTATTGAAAGTTAAAACTGAAAGCAAATTTATTGAGTTTTGGAATACAGTACTGCTATCTAATTGACAAAGAAGGAGAATAACATGACCTTGGACAGCACCAGATAGCCATAATAACAGATGGCTGGAGGTTTGTTTTGGTTAGGAATAATAGTGAAGGGACTTTAAAGTAGAAATTTGAGAGACTTAGTTCTCATATCATTGGCTGTGGTTTTTTAACTTATCTTTTTATTTTTGAAGAGAAAAGAGTTGCAAAGTTTGGTTGGGGAGTTTATTAATTTTTTTTTTCTGGAAGTAAATTCTCCCTTTTTAAATTTGTGCTATTAAATTTTCAAATAAGACACTGGATTATATTTTTTCTTATTTTTTTATATACTTTTTTCTACTTTGGGGCTTTGCTATCATATTTACTGGATTTACTGGACTGAGGTAACAAGAACCTGAAGATTGTGATTGGTTTTTTTTTTTCATATTATATTTTTATTTTTTATTTTCTTATTTTTTCTACTCTTTTATTTTGTGTGGTTTATTTTTATCCTGACGGTGATAGATATCGATCTATTTGGATAATAAATATTGAGTGGAAAATGAGTAAGAAGTAACTCCTCACTCTTTGGCAGCAGTGAGCCGTACAAAACAGAAGACATCTGAGGCAGCAGCACAACAAGAAAAGATGAATTCCGAACAAAAAAGTTTACTACAGGCAATACAACAAGACATGAAAGAGGTAAAGGAGGAAGTAAAAAAAAGAATGAGAAAATAGGAAAAGTAGAAGCTGAAGTTAAGGAAAGGAAAGAGATGATGGGGAAGAAAGAATCCAAAAAGTGGAAGAGATAAATTTGAACACAACAATTTCAGAGAAAAATCACGAGAGGGCAATCATAACAACGGAGATGGATCATGCTGATTATTATCTATGCTTTCAAAATATTGAAGAAGAAAAAGGAGAACTAATAGCTGAGATGTGGGCAGAACCAATGATGGAAAGTAAAGAGAAGATTTTGAATGAGGTTGACAAAATATTCAGAGTGCATACAAGATATGCTATGAGACATAAATTACCAAGAGAAATATATCTTAGATTAACAAAAAAAGCAGTGAGAAACTAGATCTTACATAGCAAAAAATACCACAATAAAACACAAGATGAAATACATGTTGATTTTAAAGCAAATTCCCAGAAGAGTGAGAGATATTAGAAAAGCGTATCAATTTTTAACTAAATGTCCAATTAGAAATGGAGTGAATTTTAGATGGCTAATACCTGAAGGGTTATTGGTGAATTGGCAAGAACAAAGATACAGACTGGATACTTTGGATAAAGCAAAGTCATTTTATTATCAATATATTGAGCTCTTAGAAGATTCGAAACCCACTGAAGAAGGAGAAGAGTCAAGAGATAAAGGAAAAAGAAAGACAAAGACAAATGATTCACTGTTCTACAAATTTTCATTTTTTTTTAGTTTCAGAAATGAAATGTGCCATTTCTTAATGAATTTCACATGCTGAATTCAAATATAATAATGAAAT
>JANHGD010005236.1:229206-242625 GCA_027560375.1 Imantodes cenchoa | reverse complement strand
TTAGCCTGGGAACCTGACCACCAACCAGAGTGCATTTCCTATACAGGAACAGGAAATTCTAAGGTGGGCATTACACATTGTAGTAGAATTGTTTCCTGCCCCCCCCCCCAACTTTCTTCAGCAACTAATCTTATAAGCTGGAAAGAACTAATAGTTCTCAGAGGTACTGAGACCTCTTAATTGTGATTAAGAATATGCAGATGGTATTTTAACATTTGGAGGAAGCCTGTTCTATTTCTTTGTGGAGAGTAAGAAGAAGAGATTTTTCCTAGGGTGTTACTCTGCCAATAGTCTAACTTGGTCAAGAGAGAACCAAAGATTATTTTCTATTCTTGCTGACAACTTAATCAGAATATCAGAATATGGAAAGAAGAAAAAGATTTGCTATTCTAGACCTAATTTGTATTAACAGGAGGAATTGGTTGCACTAAAGATGTTTGGTATTTTGGTACATCTTTGGATTCATGATCTATAAGGGAGGAGGAACTGGGAAAAGACAGACCTGTATACTGCAACTCAGAAGATCAATTTTTGTTTGACTCTGAATGAAGGTAGGTCAAATCCAGTGGCTTAAAATACTGAAAGAGAAGGTGTCCGAAGGATGCGAAATCCTAAAAAGACTGAAGGTACATTTGCATACAATTTCTGTAGGAATGAAAAATGGAAGGAACTAGAAGAAGTCAGTACGCATATACTGTATATAGAATTTCTTAAAATGCTATAGAGCAAAGTATATGGGAGGCTAAAGTGTACGGGAAGCAAAAATAAGGACATATAACGAAGAATGCAAAGTAGTCTCTAAAAACTGTAGAAACTTTGTCAAAGAGGCTAAAGCTTAAAATTGACTGATGTTTGTAAGACATACTAGAATCCCCTCCCCCCAAAAGATTCTTTGTATACATTAGAAACCAAAGGAAAAACACAGAGGGTATCCATTGCAGTAAGAAGAAAGTTCCAATTCCTATATTCTTCTTCCTTAAGAATTAAAATTAAGGAATATTTGATCATTATTATGCTCTTGGGGAAAGGAGGTAACTAGTTCTGCTCACAACCAAGAAAGCAAGATTCTCACAGATTCAGAGTAGGCAGTTGTTTTGCAAGAAAAAGGAATTAAATTACTGAATCTTGATAATTGGATATGGATATCTTGGTCGTCATTTATCCATGAATGTGTTAAGGGATATCTATGTGGCCTTTTTTCTGACTGATGCTAATTGTTTATTTGATATTACAGAAATATCTATTTTTCTGTAATATTTTTGAAAATGTCCATTTTAATTCTCAGACTCAGAGAATTCCATCATAGAATAGTAACTTAAAATAGACCAGGAGATGGTAAGAGAGAACTTGGCTAATTTAAATTAATTCAGGTCTCCGGGGCCATCACAGGATAACAGAGGGAATAGGGGGTATGATCACAGAACAGTTCTCAGTAATTTGCATTGGATTGACATTTTCCAGTAAACAGGAGCCAGTATGGTTATTACAGATACATTGCACCAAAGTAATTATATATCTTTGATGCAGTTATTAGCTTAGTAGATAACGGGAATGCCTTATATGTAGTATATCATGGCACAGTCAAAGCCTTCATCAAAGTCTGTTGTCATATTTTCCTCAATAGAATGATAAAATATGGGCTAGAGATTATGTCATTCTGGATGGATTCAGTTGGCTGAATAACTGTACCCAAAGAATGTTCAATAAAGGCTGCATGGAGGGAAGGATCTATAGGCTTGTAACAGGGCTCAGCCCTGGGCCCTGTGCCAATCAACATATTTATCAGTGACTTGAGTAAGCGAGGCCAGTTTGCAGAATATACAAAGTTTGGGAGGTTTTGTTAATTTACAGGAAAGAGATTCAAAAAGATCCAGACAAACTTGAGCAGAGTCTGAATTGAATAATGTGAAATTCAACAGAAAAAATGTGAAATTATACCACTGGATAGTTAAAATGAAGCACACAAGTATAGGAGGAATATCTGGCATGACAATAATACATATGAAAAGGCTCCACTTGTCAGTCACCAACATAAGGCAGCAGTGTGAAGCAGATGCTAAAAAAGCAAATGAATATTTTGGGCTGCATTAACATAACATATCATAGGGAATGTCCCAGTGTTCTTTGCCATGATCATATTCCATTTGAAGTACTGTGTCTAGTTTGAAAAAAAAAAGTGACATTGGAACAAGTTCAGAGTAGGTCCATGATGGCGAGAGATCTGGAAACCAAGGCCTATGACAGTGATGGCGAACCTTTTTTGGTTCGCGTGTCGAAAGGGTGTGTGTGGGTGTGCTAGCATGTGTGCATTTGCCCACACCCCTTCCATCCGCCCCACGCATGCGCGCACACATACACACACACACCATGCTGTCCCCGCGCATGCGCACAGGCCTCACCAAAGTCTGGGACGGTGAAAAAACGGGCAAATGGGAAGTTCGGAAAAATGCACTTCCAGTTTGCCCATTGTGCTGTGTTTTGAACTTTGGAGGGTTCAGGGAAGTTTCCTGAAGCCCTGGAGTGCGAAAAACAGCACAACGGGCAAACCGGAAGTGCATTTTTCCAAGCGTCTGGTTTGCCCGCTGGGCAGTTTTTTGCACTCCGGGGCTTCAGGGAAGCTTCCTTCAAGCCTTCGGAGGACGAAATGGCCTTCCCCAAGGCCGAAAACCAGCTGGTTAGCGCACTGGAGCTGACCTAGGGCAACGCCTTGCGTGGCCTCTGATATGGCTCCGCATGCCACCTGTGGTACGCGTGCCATAGGTTCACATCACGGGTATAGAGCAATCTTTTTTTTAAAAATGGCACAATTTGAATTTTTTGCTAATATAAACAAGAATGGGATGCACTATTTATATAAATTTTCTTGTCTATCCAAAATATATATTCTTCAGCTGTATTTTCAACATGGTACATAATATGGTACCATAACATGGTACATTTATAGAAAAATGAGTGACTTTACAGAGATTCAATATACTGAAAAAAGTACAACTTTATATTATTATGAACATTTTCATATATATAATATAACAATTATCCCAGAGTCTATCAGCAATGCAATATACCCTTCAAACATAGATTCCTGTCATCTGGTGCTTGCTCCTTTTATGCAGCTACTGTTTAACTTCAAATAAATACATTTTACCTGTTAGGAGCACTGCCTAAACATGTAAACACATAAACCTTTTCAGGACAACCTGATTCAATGTCTTCCTACTTACCAAGTATTTGAAGTAATCTGAGGCAGAATTATGTCGACAGATGCTTTACAGCCCATTAAGGCAGGATATACGCTTTCTGTAGGTATTGGTGTTGGCTCCTTGCCCATTTCTGTGATCTTAAGTAATACAGAAAATCATGAATTTGGATAAGTTTTAAGATCTGAGCATGGGAGAAATTGAGATGAGGTACATAAAAGGAATACAAATCTTACTAAACACTTCTTTGAGCTCTTATATTTATGTCTACGGGTTCCAGGGGACAGAGATCCTTTGGTTGGAGTGGTTATAAGCTGGATAGGAAAAGAGGAAAAAATGTTGCTCAAGATCATAGAAATCATCTATAACCCTTGTGGTTCTTTTTTTTTAAAAGCAAAACAATTAAAATGGCCAATTCAACAGGAGCATACTTCCAGAAGCAGTTAATTATTCTTCAACAAACTAGCTCAGCTAGGGGGAAAAAACACTCACAAAGGAAGATTCCTTACTGTTGAAATGACTTAAGGCATTCACAGAATAGGTTAATTCTTCCATTAACTGGAACGGACAAGGAATCTGTGACTACGCTTAGATTGCTATAGCTTCATAGGTTTTTCCTACCAGGCATCTGGTTCCTTCCATGACCAAATTGTAGAAAGAACAGCTGCACATGAAAACTAGTCAAGGATAACAATATAACAGAGTGACCATAAAGTCTAATTCAAAAGCAAGGGATGGATGCCTAAGTCACATCAACAGGAAAGAACCATTCCAATTGATGTATGGAGACATCCATGTAATCATGACAGGAAAATCAACTCATGTTATGTCTTTTAAGTGCAACTTAAAATTTAATTTTAGAGTCAACATAACCTTCATGAAAAAAACCCTTTCTGAATATACATAGTAGTATGTTTGCTAACATTTTGTGTTATGTTGTACAGTATTCTGGAGGTCCCAAAGGCTTGCATACAGTAACTGGCCAAATGCAGAGGATATTCAGAATCCAAGATACGGCTTTTCTACATATTAATCCGTTACAAGGCTCCTGCATCACTGATGTTATTTTCTAAGGGGAAAAAAACTAAGAATAAGCTGGGTAACTACCTTGGCTTGGTGGCTATGTGAAGATTTAGCACTTCGTGAAGAATGAGAGCCATTATTGCAAGGATGAATTCTAAGTACAGGACTTCGCCGGTCGATGTCATCTGCCAATTCTTCTTGGTAGATTGGATTGGCAAACGAGACTCTTCGGTTCTGTTCACACATATTGGACAAATTACTATTTAAATACATTTGAAGTATCATACAAATGCAAAAACTACAATTTCATGGCTTGGAAGTTCCTATTGCCTATGTGTTGTTAAAATACAGATGCTTCAAAACATCCAAAGGAAATCTATAAATGTTCTGTTTATAGATCAATGCTTTCATAAAAACAATTAGATTAATATTATCTATAAAGAAACATAGAAATCTCTCACATGAACTTTAAATGTGCTAGTGTGCATCTTTGGTAAAAGCAAATTTATCTAAGTTCCCACAAAGTGGACATGCTCTCTCAGCAAAGTCAAGTACCTATAAGGGCAAATAAATTAATATAACCCTGAATATTACAACAATGTTTTTAAACTGCAATGCTAAATGTATTTCCTTGAGGAAGCAAAACTTATTGGCAATCTAATAGGAAATTTTACTGCCCATAGTACTGGGCAACCTAACTGATAGGAAGCAAATAAATAAGAGAGGAGTAATGAACTTCTTCCTTTTTCATATTTCATTGGAATTCAGGTTAAACATTTGAGACCATGGATTTACATTATACTTTGGACAGAAATATGCTGAATACTATCCTTTTGTTAACTCACTGAGGTTGTTTCATTTCGTAAGTAGCCTTAATAAAGACAGATGCATTTAAGTTTCACTACATGGAATACAGATAGTCCTTGACTGCCCTGTTTAGTACCATTCAGTTATGATGGTGCTGAAATAGTAAGTTTACAATCTGACCTCACATTTTTTTAACTGTTGCGGCAACTTGTGACCATCATTTATACACTTCCAACAAGCAAAGTCAATAGAGAAGCTGGTAGTAAAACTGTAAGCAGCAGTCATGTGACATCTCCTTTTATGACCAAAGGTGATTCACATAACAACTGTGGAAGTCAACCACATTTCACTTAACGACTGCATTGCTAATTCCAAATGTAGTCATTACGTGGTGACTACCTGTGGCAAACAAGGGCTATTATAAATTTAGCACATCTTTGCAAACGTAAGGATACTGGAATTTCAAAAAATTAACTCAAACATTACACATTATTTTTATTCATTAGAATCTCTAAATGAAGTTCTGACAAAACTGAAGATGCCAGTAGAGAGAAAGAAAATACTATTTAAGTATGCAAACTCTCTGCACAATATTCATTCACCGTAGGGTCAACTGAGGGCATATTTTTTACATAACCAAACCTATTAAAGAACTACATTATTTGGGGCTGTGACCAATGCATTATCATTTAAGTGCCATTGGCACTTCATTTAGGCTCAGTATGAATTGCTTCAAATGCCCAACTATCAGGCATAAGAAATGATTTGCTGAATAAAAAATGTGTAAGTATTAAATAAATGTTCAAGTGGCTATACAATTACATTAATATAATGTATCCTATAAACCAACCAAGATATGAAAAGAAAATTCCAGTGGTGATCAAAAGATATCCCTTCACCCAACAGTCGTAAAGTTTTATTGCTTCAGGCATGCCACATAGACTTTAGTAGTTTCAGAGGCTGGCGAATCATGGATTTCAAGTATGGCAAAGAAACTAAAAATATATTTAGGGTTTCAAAAGGAGCTTGTGTAATATGCAAATATTCACAGGTAGAGTGGCACAAATTGCTTAGAAATACCTTGTTTGCAGGTGATGACGAATCTTCCTCTGGTTCTCTTTTGATGGCTCTCTTTAAAATACTTGTAGAAGGAGAAGCTGATGGAGACCATAGACAGCGAGCCTGTGTCCCAGTGGGACTTCCACTGACCTTGGCTAAAGAAAGAAAATCAAGTTCTTTACACTTTGGTGGAGAATCCAAGGTTCTACTTTTCTGCCACAAGACTAAGGTTGGAGGTTCACTTGGTGCATTTGTTGCATTATCTTCTGCGCATGCTTCCTCACTCGTCTCATTTTCCTGCAGCTCTGGTACCTCAGTGGCAGATGTCACAGTAGTCTCTTCTACAGTGTTCTGAACGACTGTTTCCTCGGGCAGAGATCCCACAACATGGATTATTTTGATCTCTGTAAATGTTTCAAACTGAACACTTTGGTTACTACCAGCTTCCATTCCAGTCTCTGCTTCTGTGTCTGGTTCTAAACCCTGATCCATAGCACTGACTTCTGAATGAAAATCCCCTGAACCTGGTCCTAAAATCTGATCCTTAGCACCAACCTCTTCTGAATAAGATTCCATTGATCCTGGTTTTAAATGCTGACTCTGAGCACTGACTTCTTCCGAATGAGAATCCACTGAACCCGATTCTAAATCCTGATCTTTAGCACTGACCTCTTCTGAATGAGAATCCACTGAACCCGATTCTAAATCCTGATCTTTAGCACTGACTTCTTCCGAATGAGAATCCACTGAACCTGGTTCTAAAACCTGACCCTGGGCACTGAGCTCTTCTGAATGAGAATCCATTGATCTGGATTCTGAAATTTTTTCAGAGAAAGGAACATCCGGAATTCCTGTAACTGGCTTGTCACTTTCATTTTGGACACATGCTAATTTCTCCGGTTCAACGTTTGGCGCCTTGTTTCTTGGGACGCCACTGACAGATTCAGCAACATTACTGGTCTCTTTCCGATCAGCGGCATTCTTAACGAAAGGCAGTGGGGTGCTTGTTGCACAAGGTTCTATGCTCAGCCTTTCTGCAAAATGAATCTCTTTACCAACAGGAATCAAGGTCAGGGCCACAGTTACTTTACTAAGGTTCTTCCTTGGTTCTTTTAACTTTGGTTCTGGAGTGCTTGCCTTTTTCGGTTCAGAGGACAACTTTTCCACTAGGGGAGACAGCTTTTCATCACAGCATTCACAGCTCCTGGATTTCCTTGCCCGCTTGCTTCTTTTGTGCTGGCATTCAGACACATCTAGAAATCTCTTGGGTGAAGGAAAGGCACTGACAGCGGTAGCAGCAGCAGCATTATCTTCTGAAACGCCAGTTGAATTGTTAGGTACCACAGAATTTGTGTCGAGAGTATTAGTTTCCTGCCTGTTTTCTAAAATAGGCTCCGAAGTGGGTTCCCTTCTGCTAGTAGGCTTTCGTCCTGTAACTGTGTCGAGAGTATTAGTTTCCTGCCTCTTTTCTAAAATAGGCTTCGAAATGGATTCCCTCCTGCTAGCAGGCTTTCGTCCTGTAACTGTGTCGAGAGTACTAGTTTCCTGCCTGTTTTCTAAAATAGGCTCCGAAGTGGGTTCCCTTCTGTTAGCAGGCTTTCGTCCTGTAACTGTGTCGAGAGTACTAGTTTCCTGCCTGCTTTCTAAAATAGGCTCCGAAGTGGGTTCCCTCCTGTTAGCAGGCTTTCTCCCTGTATCTGAAGAGGCTCTAGGACGTGTCAGGCCTGCTTTAAGGTCCACACAGTGACTTAATGGGGAAGTGTTTTTTTCTTCCTTTGCATTATTAGACATAGAAGGCACTTCTCTCTCTCTGCCAGAAGGTATTTTTTGTCTTCCTACTGACCTGGTTTGGATTTCTACTGTAGCTTGTGAAGAAAGCTCTTGGCTGTCTGGCTCTTCCTTTGCTTGGTTCCCAGGGGAATCAGTTTTTTTAAATTTTCCAGACCTTTTCTTCTTTGTCCCTTCCTCTTTTGTTTCACCGATATCAGATTCAGAGTTTTCCATACTGGTAAGTAATTCTTGTGAAGCTGCTCTTCTTGTATGATACCGTGGAAATACTTTTGGTTTCTCCACAGATGCATCTGGGCCTGATTCTTCAAGGTCAGATGCAGCAGGACTGCGTTCAGATTTCCCAAGACTCATGTCCAACTCTCCCTGGCTGTTGTCTTTAGAGTTTATGTTTTCTGTAGCATTGTTTATAGGCACACATATTGGTGCATCTGCTGCTTTTTCAGGTTTTTCAGCCTTTTCTTTTTGCCCTGAAGCCTCCTTATCTTGTGCCATCTTCTTTGGCAGAATCTTTTCATCATCATTTTGCTTGTCCTTCTTTTGTTGACTGTTCTCTTTATCGTGGCTATTTACAGCTCCATCAGTTTCTGCTTTTCGTCTTAAAGAACGTCTTAATGTTTTCTGATTAAGTGAAATGTCAGGATTTTGGTTAACATCAGACACTGCTTTTTCACGACCATCTATTTCTGGAGATGTATTCTCTTTGTGCTCTAAATTTGGCCCTGCATTTTCATTTTTAACTATGTCCAGGAGGACTTTACTCTCCACTGTTGTGGCATCAGCCACACTGACACTGGGGATCTGAGACTGATTATCTAGCAAATGTTCTGCTATTTGTGTATCCACAGATAATTCGTGCTTATCCTCACAATGCGTATCAGAAACCTGATTTTTTCCTTCTTGATCTGATTGCATTTGTTCTGAGTTTTTGTCGTCCAAAGTTTTATTTTGTCTAAGACTTGGATTCTTCATCTCAACTGTGTCGTTAAGCTGCAATTTTGGATCAGGAGTATTTTCTTCTTTAATTCTTTTTGCTTTGACACACATCTCTAGAGCATTAAAGAATTCTAAGCGTGTCTTCCTTGTGCCAGGGACAGTTTTTCTTGCTTTGAGTTTTAAACCATCTTTATTCTCCAGGTTTGTCTTTTCTTTTGAAGGGACATCTGAAACAATGGTGCTTTCCTTCTGGATAAACGGACTTGTTAACGTTACAGAAATATTACTGAAAACTGAAGGACTGAAAGGTCTGTTCTCTAAGTCCTCAAATTTTTCTAACGTTACAAAGGCCTGTCTTCTGTTCACCACTACCTGTGGTGTTGGTGAAATTATATCACTAGAAGCTGAGGAGTTACTGCTTGAATTAGGGGGATTTCCATTCAAAGTGGAATCTAATGTTGGAGATTGTATTGGAACACAGACATCCATCTCCTCATTTTTTAGATCCAACTTCTCTTTTTGAAAGTTATTAGGTTGCTCAGTAACAGTAGAAGTAATGTTCTCCAGAAACACATTTGATTCGTCATTTTCCGTTGTTCCAAGTGGAATGTTAAGATGATGACATTTTGCCTGTTTTTTCTGCAATTAAACAATTTGCAACATTAAATATTATGAGTTTACTGCTTGCATCATTAATATACCACCCTCCCTATAAAATGATTGCATTAAGCATTTTGTGGGATGTCTAGCCTCCAAAACCCTGTATCTACTTAATAAGATTATAACTGTAACTTCTTGAGAAGACATTTGTTTTAGTAATTGTTTTCTATTCGGCCTCTAAAAGTGTTTCGTAATGCTTTAATAAAATGATCAGAACACAATGGTGTTAAATTAGTGCCTTGTTTCATTTAAAGATAAACAGCTCCATCAAGAATGAAATGATTTTTTCTCCAATTGAACACTTAAAACCACAGGATTACCAAACACAGGCCTAGATAATTCTATATATATCTTACTAAAGAGGTGTCAAACTCAAGGCCCACAGGCTAGATCCACGGGGTGCTTAAATATGGCCCGCAGGACTGGGCTGGAAATAACAAAGGACCGGCCCATGGTGTCTCTGGCAGCTAAAACAGGATACAGCACAGTGCTGCAGGAGGCCGTTGATGCCAAAAACGGGAGCGGAGCCCCGCATCACCCTGCCGTGCCGCATTTTGGCTGGCAGAGTGATGCAGGAGGCTCTGTCCTGTCTCCTCCCTGGCTGGCCCGCAGAGATGTTGATCTGGTCCTCAAAGAAATCCAGTTTAACACCCCTGTCTTACTATGTTATAATGTCACTCAAATATAATGTTATAGTGTTTCTTCAACAGTAGTTCAGAAAGATTGCATTACTGCAAAAGATTTGTAAAAAAACCCACAATTTATTTCAGATAAAATCCTTTCATATAAATCTTTTGTCAAGAAAGCTCTAAAATTGCTTTGTGTTACCCGAAACACAAATAACATTCAAAGTAGAAATATACCTGGGGTGTTAATTTGTCCTCTTTCTTCCCATGTTCTTCCTTTATGTCAACTGTGATTGATTTCTCCCTACAACAAAGATAATTGATTAAGATGCACTGAAAACATAAACTCTTTAAATTTTTTCTTCTGGTGTTTATTACTCACAAAGAATCCTCCTGGTTCTGAGTGTCCTGGGAAAACAGAACAGCATCTTGAGACATATCCAGATTATTATACATGACAGGAATATTATCCCTGAAAAAAATGTACAGAAAGAACAGAACATAAACCAAACTTTTCTGCAGAGGATGTTCAAGGAAATTAAACTCTTTCTTTAGACCATCATTTTCCAAACAATTTTAACTGAAAATTGTAGAAAATAACTAGATTCAAAATAGCTAGAGGAAACCATGTGGAGAAGGGTGGTCTATAGTGAACTATTCTCTACACACAAGCCTGATTTGGTAAGCTCCTTACTAGTTATGGAGTGGATATGCAGAGAAAAGTATGGGAACCTATATTCTTCGTTCCTTCAAGGCCATGAAATCCTGTTTATTGCAAAACCTCCTTCTAGTATTTCCTGCCCACAAAAGAAGTAAGCTTTAAAGTCAGAAGCTGGCTGGCCAAATAGAATGGATGTTCTTTGACTCCTAAACTTCAAAACACAGAGAAGAGGCAGGCAAAAACTAACTTAATGTGATAAATATAATATGACAAACCTTTTAGCTCTCTTAACTTCTTTCTGGTGCTCTGTTAAGACTCGCTTTTTTGTTTCTACAGGAATGTACACGAAGTCCATAGTATTTTCTTCTTCCAAAGGAATGTTTTTGATATTTGATTTTGACCCCAAGAATTCTAGTTTCATCTTGTATGAGGAAAAAGCATTAAGAGAGAAAAACAGCCCATAAACAACACGGAGTCTATATCTGAGGCATAACACAAAAAAGAAACGATGCTCACACTGTCTACAGATAAGTAGGAGACCTTCTGCTCATGTCTGGGAAGGAGAACAATTGTGTAAATTGTAAATTTAACGACAATTTTAAATGAAGGGCCCCATATCTAGACTACCATGATATGCCTGTGTCTCACTGATACTTCCTGTAACTACTAGAGATACAACTACCAAAACTGTAATTTGATTAGTAAACTTTTATTTCTTACCTTTTTAGGTGTAATGTAAAAATCAATACTTTCTTCCTCTGGCTCACCGGTTTGGGCCAGGAATGAGTCCCTTTTTCCATTAGGATTTACTTTTATCCCACTGATGTTTGTACCCCATGGGGAATTCATTGTCTGTTTTGACATATTTAAGCATAATTTATTAAAATAAATTAAAATATCAATAATGAGACTGAACTAAAGCCACATAAGGCTGTGTTTACTCAGATCAAAGAGAACTGCTAACAAAATTCCAAAATGGTATTGAAAAAAATCAGAACTTACACAATCGGAATATGTAGTGCTAGATCCTTCCATTACCTCACAGCTTTCAAAAGCAGGCAGTAAGAGGATGAATTTTTGTCTTGCTTTATTTAAAACGGTTCTGCAAGGAAGTATAAAAATAGCAGTGAAAAATAAAAAATTGTGGTAATATTTAAAAACGTGTTTTTGACAAAATCCTTCTAGCTGAATTTTAAAAAACAGAACTACTTTTTTTTTAGTAATTCCAAGCATGATGATATTCCAATTAAAAATGCTTAGAATCCAAACAGAACCTTATTTTCACATATGCTTTTCCCAAATAATTACTACCTCTTAATTACACATATTGAAGAGAAAAAGATTTAAGCATTTATCATTGTATTTTCATACAGAATTCCATTGTCAAGTTTATGGTTACATGAAGTTCTGAACACAAGACTACCAGGACAGAATGAACTGAACTCCAGATCTTTTTTCAAATTCCCAACTCTCCTAAGGCTGATTCTTAAGCAAAAAACAAAGCAAAGCACTAATTCATAGCTAAAAACTCCTCTTATAAAGTATAATGGCATAATACTGCACTGTTTAACAGTGGCAATCCCATCCGTCTTTGTTGCCATGTCATTAAGCGAGGATTGCAGGTTGTAGGCAAAGGGCTTATGTAACTACAGCTTGTGATTGCCTGCTGACTCCCCAAAAAACAGTCAACACAGAAGCCACCAGGAAGTCAGAGGTCCTGGGCAGCTTCCAAGTGAGCCAGCAGGCAGATGAGCGCTGTGGAGTGTGCCTAGGTAAAGGAATGGCTGCTGAAGCAGCTTTGTGGTGAAGGGGAGGTGCATGGGTGGCTGCTGTGGCACGGTGCATGTATGGCCAGGAATACATGCAGCGAACGGCATGCAGATGGTTGCTGTGGTGAGACTATGGCCAGGTGGCTGCTGCAGCCTGGTGTTCATGTGACCAGGCGCTATTGAATTCGAATCAGGGAAGGCTGTAGACATGTACACACTGGAGTACAACATCCATACTCCATACCAGGACTCCTCGGGAGAATAAATATAGGGAGCAAGAGTGCCTGACTCGAGTAACTTGTGACCCTTGCTGCTGACTTTGTTTCTAAGAAGCTGGCAAGGAAGATTGCAAATAGCAATCACATGATGGTGGGATGCAAGTTGGTTGCCTAGTGATCACATAACTGTGGGGCTCCTGAGATATAGACAGAACTTCAAGGACTATTGTGAGTACCAACTGTTCAGCACTATTGTAACTTTACATCGTCACTGAATGAGTCTTTGGTTGAAATATTTAAAAAAGTGATGTTATTGAAATTGTTTGTACTTGTCTTTTCTTATTCTTTATTTCTCTCTCTCTCTGAACATTATTCTCCATTTTATATTTATATTTTTCTTGGTTTGTATTACTTTTTAATTTTTGTATTTTTAAACTTTAATTTAAAAATATATTAATAAAACCAAGGTGTCATCAACCGGTGCCTTCCAGTTTTGATTCTGGGCTGCTCAACTGAATGAAGCAACTGGTAGAAATAATAATGAATTCCATTGTTCTTGTACTGCCTCTTTGCATGTGACTATAGAGCAGTGTTTCTCACCTTGGCAGTTTGAAGATGTGTGGACTTCAACTCCCAGAATTCCCCAGCCAGTGTTGCTGGCTGGGTAATTCTGGG
>JANHGD010005236.1:212481-229106 GCA_027560375.1 Imantodes cenchoa | reverse complement strand
TGGCACTCTGGAAAAGGGGGATTGTTCAGGTAAGGGCCAGGTACCGAACATTGCGATTCATAACAGTAGCAAAATTACAGTAATGAAGTAGCAATGAAAATAATTTTATGGCTGGGGGTCACCACAACATGAGGAACTGTATAAAGGGGTTGCGGCATTAGAAAGGCTGAGAACCACTGCTGTAGTGGTTCCCCAACAATTGGCTCTTCCCCATCCTACACTGATGCCTTCATAAAAATACAAAGATAGTCTGTCATTGCATAAACCTCTGGGACATTTTCTTGAGTTGTCAGTCTTACTCTATTAGCAGGGAAATAACCAGAGATAGCATCAATGGAACCTCCCAAAACAGAGCTTTGCAAGCATCAAGAAGGATGTTATGCTTATCCCTAATCTATACAGAATATCTCTAGATTTGAAGAGGCAAATAAGGTAGTATGGGAGAAGCAGTCCCTGATTTGGCCTTCTGACCCATATTTGGAACTGATATAGAAATCCACTGGTAACAAGTGCAGCCCTTGAAGGACTTGTAATGATCCTGCCTGTAAACATCTACCTAAACATTTTCTGCTGCATTCTGAGCCAACGACAATTTCTGAAGGCCATATTAAATGGCAATAACTATTTTGACAAAACTCAACCACAATATAGATTAATCAAGGCAAAAGGATGACAATCTGATACTGCTGTCAGAATAGGTCTCCAAGTGCATGCTAACTAGAAGTGCCACTGCAATCTGCAAGTACTCTCCCAGCCAAATGTGTATTTCTATGGCAAGAGCGAATCTGAATTGGGAATACCACTCACAAATGAATAAGTGAGCATAATTCATTTATTAATACGATTTATAAACTGACTCAACTTCAGGGGCCTCAAGTGGTGTACAAAGTCAAACACAGCACAGAGCACAATATAATAAAACAATAAAAACTGTAAGCTATATTTCTTCTAAAATTAACTCCAGAACAGCAGCATATGGAATATTGTTACCATTTAAGAATCAGAAAGATAGCTTTTTTCCATATATATAGTACCTTGTAATTGAGTCCAGGACCCATTCTAGATGCATTAGCAGACCTTGTAGAAAAAAATAGTTTGCATGTAAGTATCTATTCATCTATAAAATAACAGTTTGACTACAATCTTAAGCTGAAATACAACTAATAGGTAAGGTATACAATAGATACTGGTTTAGTGAATAGGATACACGACATACTGTATATTAAGAAAGAGTACGCTGAATACATTAAAAAATTATGAAAGTGCTGAGCACCAGTAACTATTCAACTATGATATATATATTTTATATTCTGCCTTTTTATCTCAAATGGTGTTCAAGGTATCACCAAAAATAAAGATAAAAACAGAATTACAACACTAAACTACCCACGGCAATTAACCCCCCCCCCCAAAAAAAAACCCCCTGCATCCCAGGAAAGTAAAGCACATCTTAATGAATGCACTAAATGTTTTCCAATTTTTTTTTTAAGACAGCAAAATAAAATTCTTTGCTAGCTGCCAGAAGATAACAGGGATAAACCCATCTGGCAATGAGGGAATAGTAATTGAGAATGCCTTCCTGAATTTCTACCAAATGTGTTTCTGACGGCAAAAAGACCGAGAGTTGGGACTCACCTGAAGATGCTAAAAATCAAGGCTTGTATGTAAAACTTCAGAGTGCTTTGACAGTCCCACAAAAACAGATTAAGGCAGTTTATCTTTGTTAAGAAAGTTACATATTCTCTGTAACTTCCCAGTCAAGAATCTGGATGCACATTTTCAACTGGCTGAGCCTTTTGAACAATTTTTAAAGGCAGCCCAGCACTTTCAAATAAGATGCAGCTACGGTAAATATAATTATGCCCATTTCAACACATATTAAGGAATGGTCCAATGCTCTGCAATGCAATTAAATTGAATTTTCAGAAAAGGATTTACATTAATCTGTAATATTGTACATACTTCCAGGCTGTTGCTCAACTAAGAAAATTTTAGCTGCATAATCTTGTAACTTTTTCAACAAATCAGTTAATGAGCATACGGGTAAAAATAAACGTCTGCAATCAAAACGCCCAAATCTGTTTTAAGATGAAGTTTTTATGTGATAATCACCTTCTCTTTCCTAGTAGAAAAATAAGCAATCTTTTCCTTGGGGAAGCTTGCATATGTGGTTGTAATAAATGTTTGATTATTAAGCTACTTGGTTTAAGTAATTTCAAAACTGATATTAAAACCTGGTTTAAAATGTGATGTTGTAATTACAGAATTTTAAATTAGGATGCCACCGATAAAGTAATCTAGAAAGTCAAGAGCTGATGTAATAGTCAAAGGGTCTTCCATGGTTATGATTACATGTCCATAAATCAATGTCACCTGTTAGGAACCACAGAGATGGATTTTATCGGGAATATTTCATTAACCTGGTCCTTCACGTCTTCCAAAGGTGCATCTATCACCCCTGTATCTTGTCCACCCATCTTTAATCTGCTTTTGTCCTCTTTTAATTTGCAGTCTTTATGAAAGGCCATCCAAAGCCACATGCAATAACCTTCCATAATTACTTCAAATTACTAGTATGAGACAATTTCATCAGAAAAACATCAATGGGCAACTGCTACGTCAGGGAAACTCAACTCTATAATATACATATACTTACTTTATTTTTTCATATAATGCTGTGAAAGGTTTTGCAGTAAATCCCAAGACCGGTCTGACGATAGAAGGCAAAGAGACGTGGTTGATGATATTGTGAAGAATACCAACGATCACAAAGCCAATAGGAGCTAATTGTTCAAAGTCAGATTCCTCGGATAAAAACATCTGAAGAGTGTTTATCAATATTATCAGTAGTTTAATTAAAGAAGACAGCTTGCCAAGGGGATTTTTCTTCCTTCTGGCCCACTCCGCTAGTGTCTGTGGAGCTGAAGAACAATTTAACATTAATGTTGCTTGAAACACAAAAACTTAGTAGCATTTTAAAATAAAAAGTTATTCAGATTCAACCATCCCTCATACTCACTAGTTACAATATCACTTGTGGAAGGCAAAAGGTCATACTACTCTGTAACCATGTTCTAAAGCCTAGCTTATTATTATTAAAAGCAACGGGACAGAAGATGATGAGCAATGTATTTATGATAGATGCAGCATCCTGGGGTCATGGGACTGCCATTTGTGATCTTTCCAGATAGCTTCTGACAAGCAAAGTCAATGGAAGAATTTGGAATTTGGCAAAAAGGGCACAAAATTGGTATATAGCCATGAGATGACTCAATAACTGCACTGCTTAGTGACAGATGTTCTGATTGCAAATGCAGTTATAAGGTTGTTGAAGACTATATGTATTAGGAGAAGTGAGAAAAAATATAAAAGGAAGAAAAATAGAGCTAGATCATTCAATATTGCAACATTTCATACTAGCAAATCTTACGTGTATGTGCTGCTGGATATCTCTTATCGTAAGGTGTAAAATCGACGCATTCAACTATGACTGCTGTAATATGAGAGAGCCCATTCAACATGGATTGATTCTGAAATAGGAATAAAACAGATTCGTCAAGACAGCATAGAAAGGAACAGAGAAATATGTGTACTAGGATAAGAGAACCGCCACTTACTAGATGAGTTTCATCTTTTATTCCAGATATTATTTTGGCACACAGTTCCTCACAGCATATGTTATCGTCTGCTGTTGGTACTAGCATTGCACAACGGGCAAATGCTTTATACAGTTCTGTCCAAGAACGCAATAGTGTTCTCATGGGAAGCTGTAGCAAAACAAATTACATTTTAACGAATCCTAGATTCTAAATGACAAGTACTACTACCGTATAGATATTCAAAGTTTCCTACCTCTGGAAATTCAGAAGATGAAAATATACAGTTTACTGGTAGCAACAGTGCACAGTAAATTGCACTGAAATTATGCTCC
This sequence comes from Imantodes cenchoa, assembly GCA_027560375.1. Lineage (NCBI taxonomy): Eukaryota > Metazoa > Chordata > Lepidosauria > Squamata > Dipsadidae > Imantodes > Imantodes cenchoa. Next base: position 225,175 of record JANHGD010005236.1, on the reverse strand, counting down.
AAAGCATCACCTTGATTTACTTCATTTGTCTAAGGGGGAAAAAAAAAGTAGCCCAAATTGAAAAATCCTCTAATTTTTTTAACAAAGCATTTAAAATATTGCAAAGGTAGTTCTCAACTTACAACAGTTCCTTTAGTGATATTCAAAGTTACAACAGCATTTAAAAAAGTGAGTTATGAACATTTTTCACACTTATGTCCGTTGCAGCATCCCGATGGTCATGTGATTTACATTCGGATGCTTGCCAACTGGTTCATATTTATGACACTTGCAGTGTCCCGGAGTCACGTGATTTTCTTTTGTGACCTTCTGACAAGCAAAGTCTACAGGGAAGCCAGGTTCACTGAACAACCACGCTACTAATTTGATAATTGCAGTGATTCACTTAACAAATGTGGCAAAAGTCCTAAAATGGGGCAAAACTCACTTAACACATTTCTCACTTAGCAACATAAATTCTGGCCTCAATTGTGGGCGTAAGTCAAGGACTACCTGTATCTAGATTGACACATGAACTGTTTACTTATTTAAGACACACTGAAAGCTTAATATTCTTGTTTATTTTTAAAATCTAGTTCTGGAAAGTATTTTTATTTCTGTAGTAATATTTTGGTATCTCTATAAAATTGATACTTAACTAGACAAACTAGTTTACTATACCTGTTTAATCCATTCAATTAATGGGTTAACTGTAATACTCCACATTCGCCACAAATATTCCTTATTTTCCAAGTGCATGACATTTTGACTCACAATTGTGAGTACAGACTCAGTAAAAGCCAGAGGAGACGTAGGGCCAGACAAAGCACATTCCACAAGAGTTTCGTAGTTTAAAAAGAATCTAGTTAAAAGTAATTAGAATCAAAATTAAAGAGATATATTTTAGCAACTAAATATCCAGTTGGACAGTCAAATTAATTGTTGTAGTTTTAACTTTTAGAGATGGGAAGGGTAGTTAAGTTATATAACACTACCACTTGTTGATGCATTATTGTACTTCACAAGGATTATTTTAACTAAAGTAGCATTTTTAAGTGAACTCCAGTATTAGGATACAGAATTTTTAAAACTATTTTATTATCATATAGATTAAAAAAAAAACTTTTTCAGGAGTACCTACCTTCTATTTTCAACTCCACATTTCAGAAGATCTTCACAGAATAAAAGCTGAACCAGGAACAGTGCTGGAGTTCCCTGTCAAGAAAAGAAAACCTAAGTATTCAGGCAGATAAGTCTATTATTCATTGGAGTAATGTAAAGTCTATTCTGCCTTACCAACTCTGCCCACCATCAATATTTTCATCAGGACTAAATTTCTGTTTCACGATTGTCAAACAACATACCTTTATTAAACAATTCAACCCCTAGATATTATCTTGACATTATAAAGGTTTACCATGTGACCAGGCATTCTTCCTAGCATCTTGACTGTCAAAATTATGTAAATTCAACTGCCAAAATCTTTAGATCTTCCTGCTTTTAATTAATATGTAAACTGCGTCTAAATTCATATTGCCTTTTAAAAAATGTTCACCTTCTTTCAGGATTTATGAAAGTTTGCACATACTCTCCACTGAATGCTATTTCAGCTTCATGTGGATCCAATTGATATTTAAAGGGACTTTAAATGACAAAATAACAACCAAGTCTGGTGCCTGTTTTGTAAGTAATCCAATGTAAAATATGTCAGAAAAAGAATACAATTACTTCCTTCAAATTATGAACTGTTTGAATTAACTTTAGTTACAATAACTCCACCTAAGTTATCCTGTAATCAATGATCAAGCTCTCATGTCACTCTGCAGGAACTTAACCCACTTTTCCATTGTAGACTGCTTGGACCAAATTTACCTCTACCTTCTTCGCTTTTGTTTATGTTTATACCAATTCCTGCTATCTTGTACATGTTTTGACAAAATAAATAAATAAATAAATAAAAACTCAGCAACATCTGAAAGTTTCCTAATGTGAATTGCTCGTTTCAGGTCTTGCCCTACTATGAAAGTACAATAGGGTTTGGTCTGGACTTTGCAATATATTCTGCATTTAATAGCAAGCAGACCATTCTTCAAAATAAGGATATTTACATAATTAATATAGAAGAGACAATCTCATTTTTGAATGTTTCAATTAATACACAAATATTTGGATCCAATTACTGGAATTCTTTCCCCTCAAAGGCAAACATGCTCAACCATGGCAATGCAACGCAATGTGGCAGACACCTTGCCTTTATGTGCCTTCCTAGCTTACTTAGTTATTTCTTTCACTATGCAAAAATGAATTCCAAGAACCGTGCAACATTTTTCATCTTCCTGACCCTATGAGAGAATACTAGGATAGTTTTTAATGGCACTTAGGAATATGTTTCTCATTTGTGCCACTTCAGATTTTTAATTGTGAATTAGTACACAGTACATCTGATATGCTACTGCTCTGGTGGAATAAACTTATAGTATACAGAAGGACGGGGTTAAGAGTTGGAATTAGATACTCCTTTCCTTATGGATACAGAATTGAAGACATTTTTGTTTACATGGATTATTTGTTGAATCTAAATGACGAGTGCATTTCTATACAGGAAAAAATAATTAAAAACAGTTCTCGGTTTTTGAACAGTACGAAAGCTAAACTGGCTTGCTCTCACACTGGTGTGTTAATCTTTATCTGACTTGGGAATGTCTCAGTTTCCACTCAATGTCTTAAGACTTAACCAGATGGATGTGACATTCTGAGTCATCAGCTTTTGATTTCTGCTTTAGGAGAGGGTCACCTTAACCAATGTGTAGAAATTCCATATCCATTCTTGTAATAGTTTAGGAATTTAGGGTCTAGTAGGATTAAGAGAACCACTTATAAATACCTGTGACTAGTATCTTACCAGTTGTATCTCTTATAGGAAACAAAGCATGTGGCATACCATGCTTTGTGTAACTAATCTGAGCAGTATAACACATCATATGTATTGTACTTACATTCAGAAGATCCATGTCAGCAATCTGATAGGCTGGTGATCCCAATACTTTTGGAGGCAATTCTTTAATAGCCACTTCTAACAAGGGCTAAAACAGAAAGCAAAGTATTTCATATTTAACAGATAACAAGGTAAAATAATTAACTGGTATCTACATCACGACTAAACATGACTAAAATTTGAAAATACTATTGTCTTTTGTTTATATATTCATCTTCATTTGGAAACCAAACATATAATGAAAAAAAATATCAAGATTACCCAAAATAGCATTCTGCTGCACAGGAAATAAGCACTATCTAAAGCATATATCTTATCATACATATATGACTTATCCAAAGTATTATGCTGTATATGTGTACATATAATAGCAAAATTTGCCCTTAAGCTCTAATAAATAAATAAAATGCTGAAATCACTTTTATAAATATATAAACCGATAAAGGACAATATTTGTAGCTCAGGTTTGAAATGAGTGGATCCTTGGTGCTCTCAAAAGCACTAATGATATTAACATAACTAATGATGTTATTTATCTCTAATAAATAAATAAAATACTGGAACCTCTCTTATAAATATAGATGCCTCTAAAAAGAATATCCAATTTAGAGTTTATTTTATATAAGAATGCTGAATACTACAAATTTAAATTTCACACATGTAAAAACTCTATCAACACTTACCAATGAGTTTGATACTGGCAATTCTTTTGACAAAATAATGTTTTTTAAAGTCTGCAGCAACATAGTTAATACGTCTGAATTCTGCCGATCTCTTCTGTTGCCTAGAAAGAAAATTATGCATGCGGTGGTCAATCAGATCTTATAACACTAGACATAGTAACAGGCTTCATACGTTAACTGCATCTTTACCCAGATCCCATTCTGGGCAAATCACTTCTAAATATTGAAGTTTAACTGCAAGCTGTGTTCAAACAGTAGCATGATATGGTCATGGTACACTAATTTATTTATATAAATTGTATCTAAGTGTAAATAAATAAATTCAGTGTCTTCTCACTTTCATAAGGTCTCTGTTCAGTCGAACCATATAAACAATTATTACCTGATTCAATTGCAGCTTTCGCAAAACCAACTAATTCTCTCCATATAGCAGTGAGTATAAAATCTGCAAGGCGTGATTTAAACAAAAGGAAAATCAAGTGAAAAGTCAGTTAAGTAGATTTATATTAAATAAACATTGGAACAGGTACCTGAAAGACGCTGACTACTGCACTATATGAAGGATTTTTTTAAACAAAAAATGCCCACTAAAGAATTTTTCTGGGAGTAGAAGACAAAAACTACAAACAACTTGGTAGGTTGTTAACATCGAAATCACTATGGCAGCCATTTCCTCCCTTTTAAAGGTTACGGTTTCTGGGGCTTATCTTGTCTTGAAGGAAACAAGGAACTAATTCAGTTTACTTTTCAGGAATGGTAAGGAGCAAAGAAGAAAAGATGGAATAAGTCTGCAAGGAACAGTCCAACCAAAGACTCAAAACCCAGTGTCAATGGAGTACAGACAGTAAAATGCTCAGTTCTATCTATCTTATGACATGCCTGTTTTCCACTTTAAACTTGATGGCAAGAACTAGCTAATTAATTTAGTTTTTATTCAGTTAGTTATATTTATATAGCATTCCTACAGTTAATGCCTTTTGTCTTTAGAGTTGAAGATACCTGCTTACAACAAATATCTAACCTGCACATAAAGGTCTTACCAGAAACATCTTTTCCAATTGCAATGAAACCATCCTGAGCTGCATTTATGAAAACACTGGCATACTTGCAGAAGAAAGAAGGGCTGATGATTACTGGGCACTGAAGAGGTTCTATATAAGGTGACAGTAAAGAACTTCTATCACTGACAAATCAGCAGTTTTTAAAAATAAAATAAAACTAAGGCTACAGTATTTTACCTTGTTACAAAAGTTATTTTACCAAACAAATAGTTACCTAAACTAAGTACAATATTATTTTCCTGGGCGAAAGTCAATACTTCTGGTCCCATGAAGAAGTGAAGTAGCATTTCAATTCCTAGATGCTGAATAGATGGAATAACAGCTCCTTCGTTGGAAGAATTCAAAGTCATCCTTGGATTGGCAACATTTCCAAAAGGGAAAACCCCTGAAATAAAAAAATTGCATTTTTTTCCTCTCACGTCTAACAAAGAAAATGATTCCTATGGGGAAAAAAAATACAACACCCCACCCTAACAGGAGTAGCTTGAAGAGCTGGCTGATGGAAATGAGTCTGAAGATCTGATTATGTCTCATGGTTCTAACAATAGTATTGTACTTCAAAGCTAGCCAGCGTATTTTATTTAGAAACATTTCCCAAATGTATATGACATTATCTTCCATTAGTGGTTCTATACTTAAACTACAGCTACACAATTCTAAACTGCAGTGCTCATTAATAATGTTACCCTAACAAAGCTTACTTTCAGGAATGGCAAAGAGCAAAGAAAGTCTACTCAAAATGTTCTACTTTGCAGGGCAAATGCCTTGGGACAGACTAGGAGTGTGAAAGAAATGGAAAAAGGATTCCCCTCCCCCCCTTTAAACCCAGAATTAACATATTTTGTGGGTTGTGTGAACCATTTCAGGTCAGTGGTACAATTGGGCAGAATTGAGATGGTCCTCATCCTCCCCCTCCACAATGCCATATCCCACAAGTGTGGTTCCCTCCTCCCAACCTTCCCAGTGCTTCCCCTCCCTCCCCTCAGCTGCCAATGGACTTGTACCTGCTTGCTTCATACCTGATTTTCGTGAACAACCTGGTATAGCTAAATTCTGATTAGAAATTAACCGTGATGAATTTTCTTGTAACAGAGAGGCATCTAGGCTTAAAGTGTTCTGAATTAATGGTACACAAACCTAAAAAAGAAATACTGAAGCATAAGCCCCAAAATAAAATAAATGGGCAGATCAAATTTCAATAATTTATTCTAGCAATAAACAAGAGATGTTTACTGCATACAGGTATTATTTATTGAATGGGACAATGCATACTGGGTGAGATCATCCGTCACCATGGAGTGAAGTATCACCAATATGCTGATGATACTCAGCTGTATGTCTCAGCCCGTGAGAGTTAAGCGATGCTGTGTCCTCTCTCGCAGTGCCTGGAGGCTGTTAGGGGCTGTATGGGGAGCAACGGGTTAAAACTAAGCCCTGGCAAGACAGAGTAGCTCTGGGTTTGGGGTTCGTTGGCTCAGGGATAATTGCCACCTCTGGTCATGGATGGGGTGGCACTACCCCAAACAGATCCTATAGGTTTTCCTGGATTCACGACTACTGCTCGAAGAGCAGGTGGTCGAGGCCAGGAGGGCTTTGCACAACTGTGGGTCACTCATGCCCTAGTCATTTCCCGTCTTGACTATTGCAACACGCTCTACATGGGGCTGCCCTTGAAGAGCATCTGGAAGCTCTAGTTGGTACAAAATACAGTGGCCCACATGATTTTGTGCAGACGCCGGTGTGCACATGTATCATCTCTCCTGCAGGAGCTGCATTGGCTGCTGATTTGCTTCCAGGTTCAATTCAAGGTGCTTGTTGTCACCTTTCAAGCCCTTCATGGAACGGGACCAGGTTATCTGAGGGACCATCTCTTGCCAGTCACATCTACTGGACCCATCAGAGCAGGGAGGCAGGGAACGTTTCGGATCCCATCCCCGAAGGAAATACACCTGGTGTGATGCAGAAGAAGGGCCTTTTCCCTGATAGCCCCCTCTCTCTGGAACATCATCCCCACAGAGATTAGAATAGTCCCCACTCTATCACTCTTCCAGAAGGCGATGGACCTGATTCTGCCAGCGGGCCAGAGGAACCCAGAGTGGGATAGAGCCCATTAAATGGCTTGTGTGATTTGGGGGAGTATATTAATTTATTATATGACTCTTCTTTTATTAGTTTTATTGTTTTTATATTTGGTAAGCCCCCTGAATCACCATGTGCGAATAGGCGGCAATATAAATTCCCGAAATAAATAACTAATTAAATAAATAAATACAAGAGCACAACCAATATGTCAGATATTGCATAGAAATGTAAATGCAAGAGTCTTTCAGAACCCCATTTTAACTAATAATAATAATTTAACAACAAACATTAAGTTACCTGTTCAAAGTGGGCTGGAAGCTGAGAGCCAAGCCTCATTAATAAATACCACCAAACTTCAAGCTTGGTCAGTGCCAGAGTTTCAGTTCTCACATGAATAGAGGTTAGTGGTTGCATGAGCAATCTTAGTCTTTTTGCACTACATAATATATCTTGGAAAACAGAAATTGAAAATATGTATTATTATATTGAATAGAAAGAGAAGCAAAGTTTAATCCTTCTTGCCTCACTGGGTTGCTATGAATTGAAAATGGATTTGTCTAACAAATATAGCATCCCCTTTAAAAAAATACTTTTTATTGAAGATTTTAACAATTCTAAAAGGTAACTCAAACTAAAATCAGAAAGAAAAAATAAAAAGAACATAAATACAAAGTGCAAGAAAAGGAAGGAAAGAAAGAAGGAAAACCAACAGAAAAACAAGAAGTACAAATAAGCCACTCCTTTTCTATGGGTGTTTCAGAATTATCTTACACTTGTGTAATAATAGCATAGCACTAGACTTATATACTGCTTCATAGTGCTTTACAGCATTCTCTGAGCAGTTTACAATGCCAGCATATTAGCCCCCATAATCTGGTCCCTCATTTTACTGACCTTGGAAGGCTGAGTCAACCTTAAGCCAGTCAGAATTGAACTGCTGGCAGTCGGAAGTTAGCCTGCAATACTGCATTTTAACCACTGCGCCACCATCTTGTATTTGAATTCTGCACTTCCTATCCAACTCTCTAAAAGCTTCAAAATGTAGTCTTCTATAAGCTTTCTCATGGGAAAGGTTAATAATCCAGAAAAGTATTTTAGACACTGGTGTTTCAATGGGCCTTTGGCAAGCATGATTGAGGCACATTTTCCTCTTTTTCTTCTTCCCATCAAGGTGTCTATGGAGATTCTCAACCATCCAGATCAAGGTTATCTCAAAGGTGCTTTCCAAAAGGCAATTGGACTTTCCTGGGTTTTTTCCCTTGAAAATGTTTCGCTTCTCATCCAAGAAGCTTCTTCAGTTCTGGAACTGTTCTCAGAACTGAAGCTTTTTGAATGAGAAGCAAAACATTTTCAAGGAAAACCCAAGAAAGCCCAGTTGTCTTTTGAAAAATACTTTTTGTCACCTTTGTTCTTTTTGATTTGTGTTTTTTGTTTTTAAAGATTTTTTTTAAAAAATTGAAAATTGCCCAGAGTTGCTGGGAATCAGGCAGAACTTAAATTTAAGTAAATGATTTATAGTGGGTAAAAGCACATTCTCATAAGATAGCTGGCATCTGGCAACAATAACAATTATGTAAATCTTATATTAGTTATAGTATGTGACAAGATGGCAACTAATTTTATTTAAGCTATCATCATTACTAATAACTTCCGATGTTTTTGTGTGTCAGCTTAACCACTGATTTTCCCTCGGCACATGAGAAACAAGAGTATATTCATTACTGATACATTACTGCTCAACATTTTAGCATACCTGGATTTAAAGCAAAATTATCAATCAGACTCTTCCATGCAATGAAAGCTATTTTCTTCACCACTGGGGAGCCACTACGAAATCCAAGTTCTTCTAAATGCAGCAAGGAATTGATAAAGCTTCCACTATGATGCAGTGTCTAAAGGAAAAAATAACAGCATCATTGTACCCTGTACTGTACTTCCGGTATCATAGCTTATAAATAATTTTCTTCCAACTTACTTTTCCAAGCAGCTTTACAAACAGGGGCCACAGTTTCAGTATATATGTTTCATGTTTTGAAAAAAATAGCTTTTGGAGTTCTGGAATTACTTTCTGTAGGATTATAATAGAGAACATTTATTAAACTGTTGTATTAAATTTGATAAAAATGCACCTTGATGAGATTCTTGAGGGTTTATTCAGAGATAGTCAGCTAGGATCCTAGATCCTGAATTATTTTAAATGTCTAGGAGTTGTTTGTCAAATATCTAGAAGGAAATTGCAGTTATGCCTCTTCCATCACTTTGAAAAATATCAAAGCAATTTTAACATTTCATGCAAGGAATGATTAAGTTACTTGTGGCAAGTCCATAATTACCATATGAGGCACAATTCAGAAATTTATTCTGAGATTAGAAACTGGGATGCTGAATTAAAAAAAAATTGTTTTGAATAGGTTTAAAATGACTCCAGCAACAGGGCTATCATTAATATTATTGTGTAATTAGGCCAAAGTGATGGAAGAGTATTACAAACAAATTACTCTCCTATGGATTGTCGTTCAAGTATTCACTATCCTTAAGATTTAATAATGGAAAATATGTAATTAAATTGTGGATCTGGGACAAAGCCACCAAATAACCCAAGAGGATTTTAAAACATTTATCAGCTTTTCATTAAATCTCAGAGACACTCTTCTGAAGCCTGTTTTTTTCTCTTATTCCATGTTATCAATGGACATTTTTTTAGCGCTCGCCTTAATGCCACATCCTCAGTATTTTTTTAAAGATGCTATCATAGCCCAGGTCCCAAGAGGATTTGTCCTATGAGAATAAGATAATATAGAGAAAACTATAGATGTTCTTTTATATTGTGAATTTAATTCAGACTTTTATCAAATGCTAATATGGTCTTTATTTTTAAAAATTCAAGTTATTCAGATAAATTTTGCATTGAATATCAATTGGCTGACAGAGACTCCATAGTTACATACTATACACAATTGCAAAAATTTATTGTGCAGTTATAAAAATTGCATTCTTGTAACTCTTACAGAATTGATCTGTATCAATCATATGCAATTTGATTTAAGTTTTTAAACACTGGATTGACATTTTATTGCTCTCTTTCATCTATTGATTTATATCAATTTTCCTTTACTTTGCATGTTTTAAGACTACAATGAGGGATGAATTCATTTATTTAATTCAGAATATATGTATTAGATGGAGACCATGAGTCTGTTTCAGCTATTGCAGAAGTCCCCAAAGTGGTCCATATCAAGGGGTTGATATTGTTGTTATTTGTAGTACTATTAGTTTAATAATTGTTAAATTATTTTCATATAATAAATTTTGGGAGTCATTAAACAGTCTGAAATTTCATGATAGGGTTGACAAACTGAAGAGTTTGGGGACTCCTGAACTAGCATAATCTCCTTTATTTCAACCTATAGCAGTATAAACCAACAGGGAACATTCATTGCAAAAAAATGAAGCTGCTAGCTTCGTGGGCACTAAGAGGACCAAGGTCATATGCCAAGACTCTTAATATTAGACAGGTCTGTTATGATCACAATGCAGATATCAACTGTACCGCCCATTGAGAAATTAACTGTTTTCACTCAGTTGGCATGACTAGGAGGGATATAAAGATTGAAGATTAAACCTGGAAAAGTACCTTCAGACATATCCCAAATTATTCCCAGGAGTGAAATTCAGCAGGTTCTGGAGAATCGGTAGCAGAAATTTTGAGTACTTCGGAGAACCTGCAAATACCACCTCTGGCTGGCCCCAGAGTGGGGTGGGAATGGAGGTTTTGCAATATCCTTCTGCCAGGAGTGGGGAGGGAATGGGGATTTTGCAGTATCCTTCCCCTGCCATGCCCACCAAGCCACACCCACAGAACTGGTAGTAAAAAAAATTGGATTTCACCACTGATAACTGTGCTATGTTAATGGAAATAAGAAGATAGAACCTAATGGTTTTTTTAGCCAATAGTTGTTGAGGCTAATTTTTAGTACAGGGGTGAGCAACTATGGCCATTTTACGATCTGTGGACTTCAGCCCTCATAATTCCTGAGCCAGCAGGGGAGGAATTGTGGGATACATGGCTGGCTCAGGAATTCTGGGAGTTGAAGTCCACAGGTCATAAAATGGCCATAGTTGCTCTTCCCTGCTTTAGTACATGCATATAATAAAAAGAAAAGAGCAGACAATGAAAACACACAAACGTTCTAGAATAATTCAATGTCTTTAATGCTTCATGAGTAGGGTAGAGTTTTGGGAGGACAGGACAGGAAAAGCTTCATTCAACGCTGTTTGCCCTACGTTCTATCCTTTTCCTCTTCATCCAATCCATTTGCTCCCAAAACAATTATCTGTTTCTGTCACACACTTGAGTGGCAAAATCTAGAGTCAACTGTGTGATCTAGATGCATCCAAAGCTGCTGTGCTCTTCATTCCTGCTGAAGAAAGGATATGGTGTTTTTAAAGTGTTTTTTAAAGGCACCGATTGTCCAAACGAAACAAAATACTGTTCCTATTATTACATTATAATTCATGAAGGTTCTACATAAGGCTTTTCTCTTCTTTAAATATAGCCTCTGCCCTGTGCTTTGACGAAGCCCTGGGACCGTTCCCTAGACCCATGAGGCCTTGAAAAGGTCCCTTAGCAACGGTTTTATAAAGTTGACATCAACTGCCAAGAGGGAGGCAGGTTGGCAGGGCAAATCAGAGGAAAAGGGGAGGTTCAGAATGGGCCAGAACAAGGAGCTGAAGCAATTTTCCTTGCTAAGCTGCAGCTATTTAAGTGCTTGTTACGCCCACACAAGGCCTAACGCTACACTAATTAAGAAGCAGCAACAAGAGATGCCTGAAGAAAAATTGTGGCGCATCCTTGTTCTCTTTAGACACCATGCACTGATTTCTTGTTATGTCGGACGCTTCGGTTTCAGACTGTGACGTTCCCACTCCTTGTGGGCTCCATTTATAAGGAAGGACAATGATGGTAAATTTTGGCATTACAGATAGTCCTCGACTTAGGGCCGTCACTGAACCCAAAATTCTATTACTCAGCTACACAGTTATTAAGTGAATTTTGCCTCATTTTGCGACCTTTCTTGCCACAGTTATTAAACAAATCGCTGCAGTTGTTAAGTTAGTAATATGGTGGTTAAGTGAATCTGTCTTCCCCCTTGACTTTGCTTGTCAGAAGGTCATTAAAGGTAATTCTATGACTCTGGGACACGGCAACCGTCATAAATATGAGACAGTGGCCAAGTGTCTGAATTTTGATCACGTGACCATGGGGATGGTGCAATGGTTGTAATTGTGGAAAAAATTGTTGTAAGTTAGTTTTTTCAGTGCCGTTGTAAATTTGGAATGGTCACTAAATGAAATGGTTGTAAGCCAAGGACTACCTGTATATGAAGCCAGGTTTTCTTCACACTAAGTAAAATCCTGTTCAATCCTTACATAATGTCCTGCTACTAAGGGGTTTTAGGTAGTAGAAAGGATGCCAATGCAGATGCCGGGTGCCAGCTGAAGGTGAGGATACCTTAGGCCATTTTGACTGACTCTGCTACCCCCTGCCAATGCAAAGATTGGCATCTTTGGCACAGCCTTTGTTTATGGAAGGAAGGGTGACATTGGTGCCTCCTAAACTTTGGTACCCTAAACCAGCTCCTGCTTGACCTTAGCCAAAAGCCAGTCCTGAACGTATCTTTGGAAAGGGTGTTCTGCTGAGGTTGAAAGATGGTTCGCTACCTTTTGATCCCCATGAAGAGAGATGGGCATTTCATAGACTGCATGGAGCCCAGCTCATTTTGAAGGAATGAGATAGGTCCGTGATGACGAACCTATGGCATGCATGCCACAGGTGGCACGCAGAGTCATATCTGCCGGCACGCAAGCTATTGCCCTAGCTCAGCTCCAGCGCG